>JAKEEE010000096.1:600000-892460 GCA_021498325.1 Bactrocera minax
GCAAATACCTACAATTTTTGGCACATGCGCAAATCTCATATTTCTACTCGTACACAGGATAAGCCATCAATTCGGTTTGGATCCTACTACAGTTAGTTATCGTAATAAGATTTCTGTTATATAAATTCGTAGTAGTTTTATTTTAATTTTATTCGACCATAAAAGCTGTTAATTTCATAAGCGTGATAAATCACTGCAAGTAAATACGCTGATATTGGACAAGTCATAATACAACAAATAAAACAACATACCTCATACCACATATTACACATTCTGGCCTGCAGCAAGCCTATATGCTCAGTATATGCCTATATATATATATGCATATACAGTTTTCATAACTTATTTCATGGAAAACATACACACATATACATATATATGTATTTGCTTTAATTATCGTTTATCGTTTCGTTTCGTTTTTATTTTCGTGAAGATGAAATAAAGAACGCATTTGTGCATTCATGTATCCAGATTCGAGTTGAGGATTGGAGTTAATTACATAAAACTATTGGTAACTCGGAATCATTACGCCTAAGTGTTTGTGGGAAAAGTAGCCTCCGGAAATCTAAATGAGTTATTATTAAGTCAGTGACCAGAAAGAAAAAAATCTAAATTATCTATCTGGCACGTAAAATCGATAAGCTTAAGCACATCAATTCGGATAGTGTAATTGTGTTTTGAGATTTCCATAATCACCATCGCCACCGTCACCTTCACCATCAGCAGCGAACGTCGCCACCTCACTGTCATACCATCAATTTGCCAAAATGTCATTCATTAATAAATTAAAGTCCACACCATTGCCGCCAATTAAAAATATTATAAATGTTGCCGTGCAAACAGCTCGTCAGCACATTCCCGAGAAGAAGGACTACGAGCAGCCAAGAAGTAATACAGCAGGAGCAGCAGCAGCGGAACAAAATTTCAATTCACATCCACAAGGAATGTTTAATGGAGAGGCTGGCGAGGGCCAATACCAAGGTAAATGGAAAATCTACATATATACATGTATAATAGTTTATTATATAGTATGTAGTTATATATATTCACTATAAATTAAGGCGATATACAAGCATACATATAAATATGTGACAGCGAATATAGAACGATTTCTTCGAGAAAGTACTTTATTCTCGAAAATATGCGTTGATGCATGTGTTTTAACTAACGTAGAAATTCAGATGAAACGAGGAAGAACTTAAAGTATGTTGAAAGAATGATTTTATTAGAATCAGCCACCCATTCGTGAGCTCGAAGTCACGATGATACACTGCTGTTTCCTATGGCCTGATATCGTCATTTATCCAGTTAAAATGCCAGCAGGTTTTCGGACTTTGAGTGTGATCATAACCGCATTTATTTTTTCACAGTATCTTTGCGAAACGCATAGCATGTGTTGAGTTCGTAGGAATTGACAAGCACCTTATTTCGTTAGGGAATGAATAAGATATTAAGTCATTGGTCAGGAACATTCGAAATTTTGTTATTGTTATCCCCTAACTGTTGTTTGTCTCAAACTCTTTAAAAAATTGCTTGAAATTTGCTATTTGACTTAATATAACAAAAGACAATTTAAATACACAAACTGAAATATAATTAATATAATAATCATAATCTAATTAATGCTATATATAACTTTCCGTATTGTTTAAATTCAATATTTTTACCAACAATTACACAATAGTATTTGTATTTTACTAGAAATACTCGTCTATTTTCGCTGCGATCTACTTGAGAATCGAATTTCTACACATTGAAATATTCTTGGAACCAGAACATCCTCACTTATAAACTTTCTTACTTTATTATTACATACATTATAATTATTATATGTATCATTGTTTTAGTGAATTTATTCATCAGCTATGAACGACGTGTTTTGTTCCATTACTTTACTTCGGTTGATTCAGATTGGTAGGCACCCTTTACCCAAAATTTGGGAAAATATGTGTAAATAATTTTGCAACAAAAGGCACCATAGTGGAAGCTTTTGATAAAATAAATCGGAAAAACATTTTTCGTATCTATAAATTCACATAAATCGACATTTCTGTTGTTTAGTTGATCTGAAATTGTTTCATACGCCAGATTGATAAATTTAACAGTTAACTCACGAAAACTTCCACAAACCAAATCTGATATGCGGTATTATTATTTTTCTACGTAGACATGGTCTGTATGCATATGTAAAAACGCATATTACAAATACAGTGTTTATTAATCATCTGGCGCCAACTATTAATGTATTTCCAGGAACACTCTTTCAGTTTAGATAAAATTCTGAAAATTTTAGCAAATCTTTTAATGGTTTGACTGGTATACAAGAAGCATACACACATAGATATATGGATGTGACAGAGCCATCATTCTGAAACATTCAAGGTTCTAAAACATATATGTTTCTGTAGATTTCTTAGATTTATTATATTCAAGGATTTCAGAAAACATCTTTGAAACAAGGTCATTTAAGTGAAGAGCTAAGTTCGGGTGTAACAGAATATTTTATGCTCTCGCAATTTGCAAGAATCAACGGCGAGGCAATACATTCAGGTATTAGCAACTCTTTATATTAAACAAGTAAATAACGGCTAAGTTCGGATATAAGAGTTTTAAATTCTCACAATTTTCAAAGATCAAAGCCAGGGACATAAATATATTAAAGAAATAAGGAAGGGCTAAGTTTGTGTCTAACCGAACATTTTTGACTCGTGCAATGTGCAAGGATCAAAGGTGGGGAAATGCTTTCAAGTGCTAGCAAAACCGTATTAAAAAATATAAAAAACATTCATTATTGGACATTATTGAATGGATTACAATGGATTTGGTATGTGGTATCTCATTAAATTATATTATGGATTGTAGACTCACTTAGTTTCATTGCTACATTTTGCTTTCTGCCCGAAATATTATATTTTTAAAATTGTGTTATATGGGAAGTAGGCGTGGTTGTAGTTCGATTTCGCCTATTTTCACCCCGTGACATTAGAATGTCTTGATAATATAATGCAACAAATTTGGTTGAAATTGTTCTTATTGTTCCTGAGATATTTGATTTCACCTAGTCCAATGTTTACGTTGGTTTCTATACATTCTCTCCGTACCATTTTTACTGTATAAATTAATGCTTCTGACGTTTTTCTTTAGTGAGTTATCGCCCTTTAAGTTGTTTTCAACACAATCATAGGTAGGATAGGTAGGATGGGTAGGAGCAGGGTAAATGGAGGGTAGGCGTGCATATCACCCGGCAAAGGCATTTTGTGGGCTTGTGATTTTCTTTGTGGTTCAAATCCCGCCCATTTCCAACACCTACCTTCTCATAGTGCCAAATAACATGTTTACCAAGTTCCATTTGCTCAAGTAATCGCTTGCTCGGACAGACCGACGAACAGATATTTTGATATAAATTGTAAAACTCAATACCTATCTCGATTAGTTTTAGTGTCACAAACAACAGAGAGAATATAAATTCAGCTTCATAAGAGGTTTCCAATGAGATTTTCAAAACAAGTAGCTATTAAAAATTTTTTATATCAAACGATATACGGATGTTCTTCGATTGTGTTCTTCGATTTCGATTTAATGAATTCTTGCATGAAGCTCAAACGGCAATAAGGAGAACTACCTACAAGTACAACGCCGTTAGCGTGAAGCAATTCGAAAAAACGCCCGGATTTGTGGAAAAACAATTCATGTTACATTTTATAAGTTAAAGGCTATCCCCAAGCTCGAGTTTGAGAAGTATTTCGACGATTGGAAGAAGCGCTGGCATAAGTGCATAATATCGAATGGAGACTATTTTGAAGGCGACAACATTAATGTAGACGAATGAATATATATTTTTTCAAAAAACGAAAATTCCCGTTAATTTTTGAACACAGCTCGTATAATACATTAAAACCATTTAATAGATAAATGGAGTAAAATCACAAAACAAAGTTCGATTCACTCAGTGCCAATAATGCACCAAATTTTTAGAATAGCTAAACTAAAATATCGAAGATCCCATATATAGTCTATAGTACAGTGGACGATGTGCTTTACGTGGGAACCTGCCGTTGTACAGTCTAACTCCACGGTGCTCAAAAACACAACGGATCAAGTTATGCCCTGATCAGCGCCCCGTTGGTAATAGCTTTTTGCTAAAACCATCGGTACTGATCGGCATTGTGGAATGGACACAATTACCACCTTGGTTGGGCTCGAGGCGTACCTAAAACCTCTGCCGTACTATGGGTCCGACACCCGGTTGTTTTGCAACTCCACATTGAGCTGCATCATTCATCAGCTCTCCCCGCATTCAGGTATTAAACCAAAGCCACCACGATGCTCCCCGAAGGGCCAACCGCAATGAGCAGGATGGAGCGACAAGCTACTCCATCGGGCACCTGCTCCCCGTGGTACCAGATTAAGTACTCTGGTCAGACCTTGTAGTCTGGGCTACTTCCAGTTGAGTTCCCCCATCCAAATCCGACTGGTGGGACTTGTAGCTTGAACACAAAGCCTCTTTAAGTGTGTGCATAATACATTTAAAGTGTTATAAACTTAGTTCAAGCTAAATAATATAGCACTGTTTTTGACATGACTAAGTCAATTTATAGAGCAAAGTCTATTTCAAATGCAGTGCATTTTGTGGATTTTAGTCGCCTCTTACGACCGCCATGCCTTACCGCGGGTTATTCTTATCCCCCGACCCGCAGGGGGAGTCTATAGTACATAGTCTGAAATTTTTTATGCGCCAACATCTTCCTTTTCTTTGATAGTAATAACAAGTATCACATTTAATCATATTTCAGCGCAAATCGCTGAAAGGCCAACTGAATTGAATCCTTTTCGTAACCCAAATGGATGGACGGATACCGACAATGGAGGATACAAAAATGAAGAATATCAGAACACTTCATTTGCTGCTAATGAATATGACGGACGATATCAACAAACGGAGGGATTCAGGTAAATCTTTGTAAAAGAGACAAATTGAATGTCATATAACGCTAAAATAACAGAAAGGCTGAAGCTCTTATGGTTTCAAAGAAAAAACGTTTTTTGGAAAAATTTGATTTCATTAATCAACATAGGAACCACCGAGGGCGTTACACTGACTAAAGCGATTTTAAAACTTTTTGATACCATTTTCATAGTACAAAACCAGTATCATGAAATATAAAATTAATTATGTGAAAACCGAAAGAAAATTAAAATTTTGTTTAAATGTACTCGTACATACTTTATTACGGAACGCAACGCCTCATGGATAACTTCATTTTCAAGTATCCAGAGCTTTTGAAAAAAAGTGGCTAAACTATCTTATTCTAAACTAAACTAGATGATCAAACGTTTTTTTTTATTTTTCACAGTAGACGATATTTTTATCTCACTCTTGAGATTTTGTGATTCCATTCTCCTTTGATGTCCCTAAATTTTGAGATTTACAACTCGTACCGTCACTCATTGTTTAGCTCTTATTATTCGTTAGGCCAATAATCAAGTATTTCTTATGTAACCTGAAATTAAAAAAATTTTGATTTATTTCAGGCAAGGAAGTGTTGCATCAGAAGGAAGCTCATTTGTGTGCGAAGGTGAAGGTGGCGGTGGCACAAACATCGACGAATTTCAGGCCGCTTGGAATGTAACCAATGCGATTCAAGGAATGTTCATCGTCTCGTTGCCATTTGCTGTGCTGCACGGCGGTTATTGGGCTATCATAGCAATGGTTGGCATTGCTTATATCTGCTGCTATACGGGAAAAGTGTTGGTGCAGTGCTTGTACGAACCTGACCCGAACACCGGCCAAATGATACGAGTTCGGGACAGTTATGTTGCGATTGCAAAGGTTTGTTTTGGACCAAGATTGGGTGCTCGCGCCGTTAGCATTGCACAATTGATTGAGTTGTTAATGACCTGTATTCTGTATGTAGTGGTGTGTGGGGATTTATTGGCAGGCACCTACCCTCAAGGTTCTTTTGATTCACGATCTTGGATGATGTTCGTGGGAATATTCTTGTTACCAATGGGTTTTTTGAAATCTCTGAAAATGGTATCAACCCTTTCATTCTGGTGTACTATGTCTCACATTGTAATTAATGCCATTATTTTGGGTTATTGCTTATTGCAGATTGGGGAATGGGGTTGGTCCAAAGTACGGTGGAGCATTGATATGGAGAACTTTCCGATATCATTAGGCGTGATTGTTTTTTCATACACATCGCAGATATTTTTGCCCTCACTAGAAGGCAGTATGATCGATCGCTCTAAATTCAACTGGATGTTGGATTGGTCACATATAGCAGCAGCGATTTTCAAAGCAGGTTTTGGCTATATTTGTTTTCTCACTTTCCAAGATGATACGCAACAGGTTATTACAAACAATCTTCACTCGCAAGGCTTTAAAGGATTGGTGAATTTCTTTTTGGTTATAAAGGCATTACTTAGCTATCCTTTGCCCTATTACGCTGCCTGCGAATTGCTCGAACGTAATTTCTTCAGAGGGCCCCCTAAAACGAAATTCCCTACAATATGGCATTTGGATGGGGAACTGAAAGTTTGGGGGCTCGGATTTCGAGTCGGTGTGATAGTTGCAACAATTATGATGGCTATTTTCATACCACATTTTTCAATTCTAATGGGTTTCATTGGTAGCTTCACCGGTACTATGTTGAGCTTTATATGGCCTTGTTATTTCCATTTGAAAATCAAAGGTCATCTATTGGATCAAAAGGAAGTTGCAAAGGACTACCTCATCATCGCTCTTGGAGTCTTGTTTGGCGTAATAGGTATTTACGATTCTGGCAATGCATTAATTAACGCTTTTGAACTGGGGCTACCATTTTAAAAGGGTCACCTTTACTGAACACAAATACTATAGAATATTCTATAAAATCCAGCAAACGTCGATGAATAAATAATACTGGAAAACAGAGATCGTAAAATGGCATACCGAACGAACTAATGAAATTTGTTTCTGTATTCAATTGTATGTACATATGTATGTACTTGGGGACATTTATTTTGGATACTTATTATTTTAAATTTTAATTAATTAAATGTTCTTAGTATATACTTAAGCGATAAGTCAAAATGGACAATTTGAACAAAATGAAATGAAAACGATGTCTTCCAAAATAATGTTTATGAGATATTTCATAAAAATTATATAAATAAACATAAATACTTATGTATAAATATACAATGTAAGGCAACACGCAAAAAGAAAAATTAAAAATGTCTTCCAAAACGATTTAATTATACATATATATATATTCGTAAATAACATTTATTTATAGAGAATTAATCCAAATGCACGCACCTGTATACATGTGTACATATATACATATATGTGTGCATAATTTAAGGTTAAAGTTGAAACATGACTTCCATGATAATTATATCAAATATTATAGATAGATCTTATATACATGTACATGTATTGAATTATATGGATAATTTTTTAATGTTCAAATACATTGAAAATATAGCCTTAATTACGTCGTTTTCTTGTATATATATATATAGCATACATATTTAAGTGTATGTTGTGCTCGGATAACTCTCAAAAAAATGGATCCTGGTGAAATAAAAACTTCACCATGCTGGAAATATTCGAACAAACTAAATACAACGTTAATACTAAATTTTTCGGCAAATTTTCATTATTAGTAACTCTCCAAAGATTTAACTACTGTATAAATGTTTATTTTGTTAATTTATTTAAATTTTTGATTCCATTTTGCACAGAAAAATTATTTATGAAAATTATTTTTACACCATAATATAGTTTTTGATTCCGGCTCAACGCGGAGCAAAAAGTTACCGATTGTCTCAACCTCGAACCTCAAACTCACCTCACTAGCATGTTTTATATGGTCATTTAGACTTAATTATCCTTTTGAAAAATATATGATTGTCAACACGATACAGTCAAGATTAGTTATTTAATTGGAATATTTCAAAAAATATGGATATATTCAGTATTTAAATTTAAACGAATGCACTTACTTCTCAAAAATAGTAAATTTATGTATAAATAACTTGATTAAATTTCATTATCATAATTTTCGCATTTTTCATTTCTTTAACCTAACACAAATTTTTTCGTAAATAAGTTTGTAAAATACGAAGAGTCAGATTTAACTAATTTGGCAACGTTGCCCAATACAAAATTCCGAAATAATACCTCGATTTGTTAAAAAATTGATAAGAGAGACCGTGAAATTTGTTTTTTTTTGGTTTTCCAAAAGGAAAAAGAGTTTGTAGATCTGCCCATTTGAGATTTAAGTATTTCTGAAAGAATGTTGTGAATTATTTTGGTAAAAATGCGTGTTCTCGAGTTTAATACCAAAAGCAAATATTATCTGTTTAGACTTTCCCTAGCCCCAATGTACCCGATATAGTGATTTCCGACTTTACTGCTGACTTTATACCGACCGTTTATATAGGTCAATATGTGTGATATTTAAATGCAATTAAATGTTTCCTTAACCATAATGTGGTTTAGCATTAAATATGAATAAAATCGGTCAAAACACCATATATTCCTAATATAGCGACTTAAGTCTCTCCTTGATTTGTGCCTCATATACCCAATATATTAAACTTCGTCCCTTTGGTTGAGTTAATATAGCACATATCTCAACGAAGATGTCTCAGCGAAATTAAGGGAAAAATTATGCCACTAATGTGATTAATATAGTGATTTGTATTAGTTACATTAAATTTAACATATATATATATAAAATTAGTATATCTACAGTCTGAGTTAATAATATGTGAAATATGGCTGTAATCCATTTATAATTCTTCGAATAATGAATGTTGAATTTATAAGAAACATTTACATACTCTCGAAACATGTTACACAGAATATAATAGTTTTATTCACCTAACAACTTGTTTTTAACACCTAACAACTTGTTTTTAACACCTAAAATTGGTCGAGGTTGATATGTTGACGAGACGAGTTCGTGTAAGCGATAACTTGAGCAAAAATTTAGATATCTTGATGAAATTTGGTACACGTGTTTCTTGACTCTCAGGAGAGATTTGTATAGCAATCGGAACATTTTCACCCCCACAAAATGACGTTAGTCGAAACATTATAATGAATCATAACTAAGTCACAAACTAAGACACAAAACTGTTATTTAGTACAGGGAATCAAAGTAGGGAGGAGCATCTGTGGTTTGAAGCTTTTTAAAAAATGAATCTGGATCACCTCCTAATAGTTTTAATATACACATATCACAAACCACAAAAGCTATATCAACCAAACTTCCTCGATCTTAGCACACCCTTATTTTTTTATTGCATATTCGAGTAACAGGGGGTGTTCGACCCTTTATTTGAAACACATATTTCAACAAAGAAAAAGATTAAATTCAGGATCTTAGAATATATAGTTACCTAAGCCATTCAATGTATGGATGTACAAATATGCCACAACCATGAAATAATGGATTTTGTGATGTTTGTCTGTCCTTCCGTTATTCACGGGCATTTCCCATATAATAGTATACTTTCAAACGTCTAAAAGTATAATGAATCTTTAATTGAACATGCAAGAACGTGAGGAGGATCTTAAAATTTAGGCCACGGGCGTATTTCAATTGTTCATTAAATTTCAGGTTCCAACCAAAATAACATTCGGTACCAAAAATTTATGTGTGTCCTCTATATCTAGCATCGCTTAACATAGTTGAATATAAAGACATTTTTAATTCAATTTTAAAGTTGTCTCCTAAGTTTAAATCAAGCTTGGTCAACTAGCTAATCTTAACATCGAGAAGTGGACTACAAGAAAATTTCGATCGACAATTTCGATTAATCGAACATTTTATACTCTCTCAATATGCAAGGATCACAGGAGAGGAACTACTTTCCGGTGCTACCCAAACTTTATATTAAACAAGTAAGGAAGTGCTAAAATGTTGCGGAAGAATTCAACACTCATTATTCGACGAAAATGTGAATGGATTCCAATCATATTTGGAATCTTATTAACTTATATTACAGGTCATAGCGTCACAGAGTTTCATTATTATATTTTGCTTCGTGTCCAAGATATTTATATTAAAATCTACCAAATTAACTCAAATCAGATATATGCGATATGAACTCAACTAAAGCGGCTTAGTTAAATATATTGGGTACATGAGCAAAAAGTCAACCAGAGAAATGGGAATCATTATATTAGCAATAAGGGGCTTAGACCATGGACTGGCCAGTTTCATTCATATTTAGCGCTAAACCGCATTATGTTTCAGGAAACATATCCACTAAATTTCATTAAAATATCACACATATACGGTTTAAAGTCACCTGAAAGTCGAAATTTTTTATATCGGCAATATTTGGGCAGGGAGAATGTCTGCACTGATCACATTAACGCTTTTCATTTCTCAAGTATACTAGGGAACATGTTTTCGCGCAATTTTGTGAAGATAACTCACACAGTGACCGACATATTCGGCTTAAAGTCTGCCAGAATAACGAAATTATATGTAATTATATGTAAATTATATGTAATATATAGGATCTGGTGTAATTGGTAGACCGATTTCACATATTTTCGGCATTAAACTATGGTATATCCAATATCATACGTTCACTTAATATTGATAAAAGATCTTACATATTGACCGCTATATACCGTGTAAAGCTAACCGATTGTTTGAAATTTTTATATTACGTGGGCTAGTTGAAGTGTTTACCTGATTTTCCCCATTTTTAACACAAGAGCACATTATTATCATGGAAAGATAATCCTCGAATTTCATTACGATATCTATTATATATATCGAAATATATCGTATAACGATATCGTCTAACGGGAGGTTGAAAAGTATTCCGTTTACGCCCATCTGCAATACCAACCTTCTTATCGTGATAAAGAACATGTGAACCAAGTTTTACCAAGATATCTTACTTTTTACTCAGACGGAGAGATGGACAAACAGACTTAAGTTCAACTCATCTCGTCATCCTGATCATTTATGTATTATATATATAAATCTATATATATCTCCATTAGTTTTAGGTGTTACAAACAACAGTTAGGTGAACAAAACTAATATACTCTGGTGTAAGAAGTTACGAGAGTATAAAAATGTTGCAAATACATTCAATATACGTTATTCGATACAATTGTGAATGGATTGCAATCATATTTGGCATCATATTAACGTTTACGATAATTATCTCCTTATATTCGTGATATTAGTGCTGTGTGGGAAGGTATAACAACCGCACATTTTATTCCTGGTTGACATAATATTAATCGGAATATTCTCGTAAATTTATTTTGTTGAGACATCTTCTATGGAGATATATGCGATATATACTTAACGAAAGGAACGGACTTTAATATATTGTGAATAAAAGTCGACCAGGGACACGTAAGTTTTAATCAAGGTCGATATGAATTCATTCGTATTCAGCTCTAAACCATATTATGGTTAAGAAAAGACTTCATTTCATTGAAATATCACACTTATTCATTTATTGATAATAAATGACTTATTGACTTATACAAATTGTTTAAAGTCAGCTAGAAAAACGGAAATCCCTTTATTGAGTATATTGAGACTAGGGAAGGGGAAGCAGATATTTACTTTTGGCATTAAACTAAAGTATGGTCGAGAACATATATAAACAAATTGACCGACACATTCGGTGTAAGGACCACTAGAATTACGAAAACTATTATATGTAGTATATGCGGCCTGTGTAACTCGTAGATCTATTTAAAAAATGTTTGCCACCAAACTATAGTATATTCAAGATTAAATGTAATTTTAATTTTTCCAGGATATCTCACATATTGACCATTCACCACATTAAAATTATCATATCAGTTATATGGGATCTGAGGGAAGTATTGGAACGGTCTTATAAATGTTTCCCATCAAACCACAAGGGAAAGACGTTATAAGGCATAAAGCCAACCGGAAGTTCGGAAATTTTTATATTAGGTTATTATGTATATGGGAACTAAAGAAAGTATATACCCGAAGTTACCCATTTTTAATACAAGAGGACATTATTACGAGAGATAGATGTTCTCTGAATTTCATTAATATATCTCACATATTTACCGATATTTTCGGTAAAAAAGTCTGAAATAGGCCCCGATGTCCACATTCGGTAATTGGGGGTTTGAAAAGTTATAGTCCGATTTCCACCGTTTTTGGTCGAAAAAAATTGTATACTTTGAGGATACTGTTTGTGTAAATTTCTATTCCGGTATCTTAATTGATGCTTGAGTTATATAAAGTAAAGTTAAAGATTCAGTTGAATTTAAAAATATCAGAGTAATGCTATGCATAAAATTTAGTTGAAATTTGTTAAGTAGCTCCTGAGATATAGGATTTTACTGAAAAGTGAACGATGCTACGCCTATTGTCCAATTTTTATATATCTAAATTTTTACTCAAGTTATCGCTTGCACGGGCAGATGGACGGGTAGACGGACGGACAGACAGTCACCCGGAATTCAACTCCTCTCGTCATCGTGATCATTTATGCAGTGTTGGAAAATTTAATAGGGAAATAAACTTTATTCCCGCCTTTTGTAGCACAGCTTTGCGTATATTCGTTCCACTTTATTGAAGACAACTGTAAACTAATGCTATCACACTGTAGTAATTTAATTAAACACCCATTGTACTCGTAAAAAAAAACATGATTTTAGGTGCACGTACTTGTAAGAGCTGGAAAAATTAAAAGGGACAGTTATTTACTAGTTTGCACAGAAAAATAGTCAAGATCCTATCGAAACTTCTTGTTTTGTTAAAATAACTGTTATACATAACAAGTAAGAACTTTTATGTAAAATTGATAATAAAATGGAACTATTCGTGAAAAAGCGAACACAATGGAATACTCCAAAAATGAAAAAAGAGGACGGAAATGCAAAACAACGGCGCAGTTTGACCATTTGTTGGTAAGGCAATCAAAAAACGATAAATTTTTGTCGTCTAATAAAATTAAAAAGTTACTAATGTACCAGTAACCAGTCACACAAGCCCGAAACCAACTTCGGGAAGCAGGCCTGATTGGAACAAGTTAAAGAAAAGTCCCGTTTTTGGGCGAAAAAAATTTAAATAAGAGGATATTTGCACAGCGGCAAAACTTTTGCACGACGGCCTTGAATTGCGCAATTTGGCCCCACATATACACGAAAAACAATTAAACACGTAGGCGGATCAATAATGTTGTGGGGATGCTTTTTTGTGGTTGGGCCGATTTATTTGATACAAGACAAAATATGTATCACAGACTATATCAACATCCTCCATACTGTAATGTTGTCCTATTCGGAGGAGCACATGCCACAAAATGGGAGCTCTTGCATGACAACGACCTAAAATATGCTTCGAAACTGGTAAAATTGTGGCTTCAGCACAATAAAGTTAACATTACGCACCGACCCTCCCATTTTTCAGATCTCAATCCTATCAGCTCCAAGCTGTCACGATGTCAGGAGGTGGTTAAAATGAAAGGAGCATAAACAAAATATGCGTTTTAAATAACAGAAAAGTAATAATAAAATAAAATAAAAATAAATGAATTAACAATTGTTCCTCTTTTTACTTTTTAAACGCAAATAAATTTCAGATAACTACTCATATGTTAATTAAATATCTCTGTGAACGATAACATTTGAATTATTTTATTGTATATCCTTTAATTTAAGTAAAGATTTGAAAATTTTGAACATACCCCTTGAACATTTCCTTTTGTATCTATTATTTTTACAACACTGTATATTTGTAACTATATCTATCTCGACTACTTTTAGGTGATACAAACAATCGATAGGTGAACTAAACTATTATACTCTGTTGCAACATGTTGCGAGAGTATAAATATATGAAGCCATTCCGATATATTATATTATCAGCCGTAATTAAGAATTATTAAATGTTGTATAACGTATGAGATTGAAATGTCGAGAAGAAACACACTGTCCATATCGAATTTGGCATCCATCAACATCAAATGGTATTGACGCCATGCTTTGCAGACACTTCAAGAGTTTGTTACCTTTTCTCACAGTTCCATAATTGTATATAAAACTCGAAATATATATGAATGTTAATTTATATGTATTATATATATAAATGTAGAATTTTTTATTAAATACATATGTATACTTGTATGCGGCAATTACGCATGCTTAATATTTACATATAATATTAGAGATAAAACATTAACATGTCGGCACATGCGTTTAAAAATTGTATATGGGTTAATTAGTTAATTAATTCTTAACGCTTTTAAAAAATTTATGTTCGTTCGTGTTTCTAGTATGTTGGAATGCACCTTCTTTGATTTTGTGTATAGCACAAGTTGTTGATGGAACCGTATTGTATTCACTGCGATATAAGGTTGTAGACGAAGCCCCATCCATACCAAGAGAAATGGATGATTGGTTGACGTTTCTACGGGATACAGTTCTTTCGGAATGTTTACTGTATGATGGAAATTCTATACCACTGGAAGACGATGTTTTATGAACATTGCAGGACTTCGAAGTCTGGTCTTTATTTTGCGATTGGCTAATTGTGTTAAAGTGTCGCCGTTCACTTACCGATAATGAATTATTATTATCTTGTTGTTCTCTGCTTTGTCTATGTATACTGCTGTAACTTTGACGTTCACTTGGGAAAACCGTACTCGATGGCTCGTCGTGCAAGTTTAAAATACTTTTGCGATGAATTTTACCATTCGAAGTAAGGCTGCCTATCTGATTGGAATCGTTAGAAATAGTTTTTCGATGAAATATTGAGTTCGTAACGTTCGAATCGGCAGTGAAGTCGCTCCTTCGATGATGAAAATGTTTGGATGCGGTAGCAGCTGATGAACTGAATGTTGTTTTTGTTGAGGCAGTTTCAACGGCTGTGGACTTTTGTTGTGTAGAATGTGTTTGACCTGATATATTTCTTGACGATGCAGCAGTGTTTAACCTTGTGCTCTCAACTTCGCCAAACTTGCATTGGGTGGAGTGTGTCTGACCTGTGGCTTTTCCCATTGTTGTACTGGATAATACTCTTTCAGACGAGTTGCCAATTTTACTAGTTTTGTATTGTGCAGAAGAGGACTCATTAGATGAAGTATTTGTGCGGGTATCAATCATGTTATTCTCCTTTCTTATACGATTTTCTGTCATAGAAATTGCCTCGTCGTGTTTATTTTCAACATTTACAATATTCTTAACATTGTTGGTCTTTGCAACGTTTTCTATGACATTCACTCTCTCTTGTCGTTTAACATATTCTGTTTCAGGTTCTTTCTTAATACGACTACCTATTACTGTAGTTACTTTTTTCGTGGATACTACAACTAAACCGTCGACTGGCTTTTCCGAACTTAAATTTGCGGCAGGAATTGATTGTTTGCCAGATACAAAGCTCATTTGATTAGTTGTTTTCAAAATGGCGTTATCTTCTCCAAGAGTTATGGATGATTTGTTGTGGGAATACTTCGATCGGACAGTCTTTTGTACTACTTGAGTGTTGTCTAATCTTGAACTCTGTTTTTCATTGTAGTCATCTCTTCTGGAAACCTGAAGTGTACCCTCAAGTTTAAGATTGTCTACTGGACGTTTTACGACTATCTTTTCAGTAGTAGTTTTCAAAAGTTTGGAATCGGTTTTATGGGTAGATGAAATATACATATGTCCTTCTGGTTTAAGATTATCTTCCGGTTTTACTTGTTTTGGTCGCTCGGACGGGTGATATTGTTGTTTGTCCTTAGTGTAAAAATCGCCTTCAGGTTTAAGATTATTACGTGGTACAATCTTTTCCGGCTTCTTAACACCTTCGTGTTTTTCCGTTTCTATAAAGGTCATCTCCCCCTCCATTCTTAAATTATCTTTGTGAACGACTTGCCTCACTGTTTCTGCCGGTTTATATCCGGGCTTATCAGGAGTGTAAAATTCACCCTCCGATCTTAAATTATCAGAGGGTACAACTTTTTCAGGCCTACTAACGTACTGATATTGCTTTTTATCCGAAAAAGTCATTTCCCCTTCCATATGTAAATTATCTTTTCGGACAATGCGTTTTATTTTTTCAGCGGGTTTAAATGATGTCTTTTCGGGTACGGTAAATTCACCCTCCATTCTTAAATTGTCTTTGGATTTCTTCACTACAGGTTGTTCTCCAGGCTTGTATGAAGGCTTCTCGACCTTATAAAATTCTCCTTCAGGTCTTAGGTTATCTACTGGTTTTATTTGATCCGGCTTTTTAACAAACTCATACTGTTTTTTCTCACTGAACATAATTTCTCCTTCCGTACGAAGGTTGTCCTTTCTTATAATGCGCTCACTTTTCTCAGCCGGTCTAAACACGGTTTTTTCTGGTACAATAATTTCGCCCTCTGGTTTGAGGTTATCTAATGGCTTTTTTTGAACAGGGCGTTCAGCTTGTTTATAGCCAGGCTTCTCTGGTGTATAAAATTCTCCCTCAGGTCTTAGATTGTCTGCATGCCTTACTTGTGATGGGCGCTCTACCGGTTGGAATTTGGGTTTTTCTGGAGAATAAAACTCTCCTTCAGGCTTCAAATTATCCTCCGGTCGCTTCTGTGTGGGACGTTCGGCTGGTCTATAGCCAGGCTTCTCAGGGGTATAAAATTCTCCCTCAGGTCTTAGATTGTCTGCATGCCTTACTTGTGATGGTCGCTCTACCGGATGGAATTTGGGTTTTTCAGGAGAATAAAATTCTCCTTCAGGCTTCAAATTATCCTCTGGGCGCTTCTGTGTGGGACGTTCCGCTGGTTTATACCCAAGCTTTTCAGGTGTGTAAAACTCGCCCTCAGGTCTTAGATTGTCTGCATGCCTTACTTGTGATGGGCGCTCTACCGGATGGAATTTGGGTTTTTCAGGAGAATAAAATTCTCCTTCAGGCTTCAAATTATCCTCTGGGCGCTTCTGTGTGGGACGTTCGGCTGGTTTATAGCCAGGCTTCTCTGGGGTATAAAATTCTCCCTCAGGTCTTAGATTGTCTGCATGCCTTACTTGTGATGGGCGCTCTACCGGTTGGAATTTGGGTTTTTCTGGAGAATAAAACTCTCCTTCAGGCTTCAAATTATCCTCCGGTCGCTTCTGTGTGGGACGTTCAGCTGGTCTATAGCCAGGCTTCTCTGGGGTATAAAATTCTCCCTCAGGTCTTAGATTGTCTGCATGCCTTACTTGTGATGGGCGCTCTACCGGTTGGAATTTGGGTTTTTCAGGAGAATAAAATTCTCCTTCAGGCTTCAAATTATCCTCTGGGCGCTTCTGTGTGGGACGTTCCGCTGGTTTATACCCAAGCTTTTCAGGTGTGTAAAACTCGCCCTCAGGACGCAAGTTATCTTTTGGTCTCTTCTGCTTTGGACGTTCTGCGGGTTGGAATCCGGGTTTTTCTGGAGTGTAAAACTCACCTTCTGGTCTTAAGTTGTCTTCACGCCTAATAACTAGCGAAGTCTCAGCTGGCTGATATGTGGGTTTTTCATGAGTATAAAACTCACCCTCGGGTTTAAGATTATCAGTAGGTTTAATCTGATCAGGTCTGATGACAAATTTATATTTCTCTTTTCTTTCAAAATTCATTTCACCTTCTGAGCGAAGGTTGTCTTTTCTTATTATACGTTCTATTCTTTCGGCTGGAATGTATGGAATTTTGTCTGGAACATTGAATTCTCCTTCAGGTCGTAAATTATCTTGAGGTTTTTTCTGAGTTGGCCTCTCCGCTGGTTGGTAGCCTGGTTTTTCGGGTGTATAAAACTCCCCTTCTGTCCTAAGGTTGTCTTCATGCTTGGCTGGAGAAGGACGATCTGCTGGAACAAAATCGATTTTCTGTGGTTTATAAAACTCCCCGTCCGGTTTCAAGTTATCTTCACGTCTAATAACCAACGGCTTTTCAGCTGGCTGATACATCACTTTTTCCGGAGTATAAAATTCGCCCTCCGGTTTTAGATTGTCATTGGGTTTCACTTGCTCTGGCCTAAAAACAAACTGATATTCTTCCTTTGCCTCAAAAGTCATCTCACCCTCAGAGCGCAAGTTATCTTTCCTAATGACACGTTCAGCTCTTTCCGCTGGTCGATAAGGTGTTTTCTCCGGAATAGTGAGTTCACCCTCTTGTCTTAAATTGTCTTTAGGTTTCTTTGGAATAGGTCGGTCAGCGCGCTGATAGTCTGGTTTATCAGGAGCATAAAAATCTCCCTCTTGTCTTAAATTATCACGCGGTTTTTTCTGAGTTGGGCGTTCTGCAGGTTCGAAATCAGGTTTCTCTGGCGTAAAGAATTCACCCTCTGATTTTAAATTATCTTTATGTCGAATTTGCACTGATTTTTCAGCGGGCTGGTATTTTGGTTTATCTGGTATATAGAATTCTCCTTCCGGTTTGAGATTATCTATCGGTTTGACTTGCTCGGGTCTGTTTACAAACTGATATTCTTCTTTTGCTTCAAAAATCATTTCACCTTCCGAACGCAGGTTGTCTTTCCTTATTACACGAACAATTTTTTCGGCGGGCTTATATATATCTTTTTCGGGAACAATGAACTCACCTTCAGGCTTTAAGTTATCTTCACGTTTGATTTGTGTAGGTCGTACTGCTGGTTGGAATTTATGTTTCTCAGGAGAATAAAACTCGCCTTCGGGCTTCAAGTTATCCTCTGGTCTCAACTGAATGGGTGTTTCGGCAACTATAAATTCTCGCTTTTCTGGTACATAAAATTCCCCTTCTGGACGTAAATTATCTTCTGGGCGCTTTTGCACTGGACGCTCTGCGGGAGTGAAACCTGGTTTTTCTGGAGTATAGAATTCGCCTTCAGGTTTTAAGTTATCTTCGTGTCGGATTTGGATAGGTTTTTCAGCTGGCCTATACTTAGGCTTCTCTGGAGCATAAAATTCCCCTTCTGGCTTTAGATTATCAATAGGTTTAACTTGTGTGGGCCTAATAACAAATTTGTATTCTTCTTTTGTTTCGAAGGTCATTTCACCTTCCGCGCGCAAATTGTCCTTCCTAATAATGCGTTCAACTCTTTCAGCAGGTTTATACGATTCTCTCTCCGGCACAGTAAATTCTCCTTCGGGCTTCAAATTGTCTTCAGGTTTCTTCTGAGTTGGACGTTCTGCTGGCCTATATTCCGGTTTATTCGGGGTATAAAATTCCCCCTCAGGGCGAAGGTTGTCCTCTGGTCTAACTTGCGTTGGACGTTCTCCTTGTTGAAACTTAGGCTTCTCTGGTTTATAGAATTCTCCTTCAGGTTTCAAATTATCTTCTGGCTTCATCTGAGTTGGACGTTCTGCAGGCCTAAACCCAGGTTTTTCAGGAGTGTAAAACTCACCTTCTGGTCGCAAGTTGTCAGCATGTCTTACTTGTGTGGGACGCTCTCCAGGTTGGAATTTGGGTTTCTCTGGTGAGTAGAATTCACCTTCTGGTCTCAAATTGTCTTCTGGCTTCTTCTGAGTTGGACGTTCTGCTGGCCTATATCCCGGTTTGTCTGGAGTGTAAAATTCACCCTCAGGGCGAAGGTTGTCCTCTGGTCTAACTTGTGCGGGACGTTCTCCCGGTTGAAACTTGGCCTTCTCCGGTGCATAGAATTCTCCTTCCGGCCTTAAATTATCTTCTGGTTTCTTCTGAGTAGGGCGTTCAGCTGGTCTAAACCCAGGTCTTTCAGGAGTGTAAAACTCGCCTTCTGGTCGTAAGTTATCAACGTGCCTTACTTGTGTGGGACGCTCTCCAGGTTGGAATTTGGGTTTCTCTGGTGAGTAGAATTCACCTTCTGGTCTCAAATTGTCTTCTGGCTTCTTCTGAGTTGGACGTTCTGCTGGCCTATATCCCGGTTTGTCTGGAGTGTAAAATTCACCCTCAGGGCGAAGGTTGTCCTCTGGTCTAACTTGTGCGGGACGTTCTCCCGGTTGAAACTTGACCTTCTCCGGTGCATAGAATTCTCCTTCCGGCCTTAAATTATCTTCTGGTTTCTTCTGAGTAGGGCGTTCAGCTGGTCTAAACCCAGGTTTTTCAGGAGTGTAAAACTCGCCTTCTGGTCGTAAGTTATCAACGTGCCTTACTTGTGTGGGACGCTCTCCAGGTTGGAATTTGGGTTTCTCTGGTGAGTAGAATTCACCTTCTGGTCTCAAATTGTCTTCTGGCTTCTTTTGAGTTGGACGTTCTGCTGGCCTATATCCCGGTTTGTCTGGAGTGTAAAATTCACCCTCAGGGCGAAGGTTGTCCTCTGGTCTAACTTGTGCGGGACGTTCCCCTGGTTGAAACTTAGGCTTCTCTGGTTTATAGAATTCACCTTCAGGTTTCAAATTGTCTTCTGGCTTCTTCTGAGTTGGACGTTCTGCTGGCCTATATCCCGGTTTGTCTGGAGTGTAAAATTCACCCTCAGGGCGAAGGTTGTCCTCTGGTCTAACTTGTGCGGGACGGTCTCCCGGTTGAAACTTGGCCTTCTCCGGTGCATAGAATTCTCCTTCCGGCCTTAAATTATCTTCTGGTTTCTTCTGAGTAGGGCGTTCAGCTGGTCTAAACCCAGGTTTTTCAGGAATGTAAAACTCGCCTTCTGGTCGTAAGTTATCAGCATGCCTTACTTGTGTGGGACGCTCTCCAGGTTGGAATTTGGGTTTCTCTGGTGAGTAGAATTCACCTTCTGGTCTCAAATTGTCTTCTGGCTTCTTCTGAGTTGGACGTTCTGCTGGCCTATATCCCGGTTTATCTGGAGTGTAAAATTCACCCTCAGGACGAAGGTTGTCCTCTGGTCTAACTTGTGCGGGACGTTCCCCTGGTTGAAACTTAGGCTTCTCTGGTTTATAGAATTCACCTTCAGGTTTCAAATTGTCTTCTGGCTTTTTCTGAGTTGGACGTTCTGCTGGCCTATATCCCGGTTTGTCTGGAGTGTAAAATTCACCCTCAGGGCGAAGGTTGTCCTCTGGCCTAACTTGTGCGGGACGGTCTCCCGGTTGAAACTTGGCCTTCTCCGGTGCATAGAATTCTCCTTCCGGCCTTAAATTATCTTCTGGTTTCTTCTGAGTAGGGCGTTCAGCTGGTCTAAACCCAGGTTTTTCAGGAATGTAAAACTCGCCTTCTGGTCGTAAGTTATCAGCATGCCTTACTTGTGTGGGACGCTCTCCAGGTTGGAATTTGGGTTTCTCTGGTGAGTAGAATTCACCTTCTGGTCTCAAATTGTCTTCTGGCTTCTTCTGAGTTGGGCGTTCTGCTGGCCTATATCCCGGTTTGTCTGGAGTGTAAAATTCACCCTCAGGGCGAAGGTTGTCCTCTGGTCTAACTTGTGCGGGACGTTCCCCTGGTTGAAACTTCGGCTTCTCTGGTTTATGGAATTCACCTTCTGGTCTCAAATTGTCTTCTGGCTTCTTCTGAGTTGGACGTTCTGCTGGCCTATATCCCGGTTTGTCTGGAGTGTAAAATTCACCCTCAGGGCGAAGGTTGTCCTCTGGTCTAACTTGTGCGGGACGTTCCCCTGGTTGAAACTTCGGCTTCTCTGGTTTATAGAATTCACCTTCTGGTCTCAAATTGTCTTCTGGCTTTTTCTGAGTAGGACGTTCTGCTGGCCTATATCCCGGTTTGTCTGGAGTGTAAAATTCACCCTCAGGGCGAAGGTTGTCCTCTGGTCTAACTTGTGCGGGACGTACTCCCGGTTGAAACTTGGCCTTCTCTGGTGCATAGAACTCTCCTTCCGGCCTTAAATTATCTTCTGGTTTCTTCTGAGTGGGTCGTTCAGCTGGTCTAAACCCAGGTTTTTCAGGAGTGTAAAACTCGCCTTCTGGTCGTAAGTTATCAGCATGCCTTACTTGTGTGGGACGCTCTCCAGGTTGGAATTTGGGTTTCTCTGGTGAGTAGAATTCACCTTCTGGTCTCAAATTGTCTTCTGGCTTCTTCTGAGTTGGACGTTCTGCTGGCCTATATCCCGGTTTGTCTGGAGTGTAAAATTCACCCTCAGGGCGAAGGTTGTCCTCTGGTCTAACTTGTGCGGGACGTTCCCCTGGTTGAAACTTCGGCTTCTCTGGTTTATGGAATTCAGCTTCTTGTCTCAGATTGTCTTCAGGATGGTTCTGAGTAGTACGTTCAGCTGGTCTATATCCCGGTTTTTCTGGAGTGTAAAACTCGCCTTCTGGTCGAAGGTTATCCTCTGGTCTTACTTGTGTGGGACGCTCTCCAGGTTGGAATTTGGGTTTCTCTGGTGAGTAGAATTCACCTTCTGGTCTCAAATTGTCTTCTGGCTTCTTCTGAGTTGGACGTTCTGCTGGCCTATATCCCGGTTTGTCTGGAGTGTAAAATTCACCCTCAGGGCGAAGGTTGTCCTCTGGTCTAACTTGTGCGGGACGTACTCCCGGTTGAAACTTGGCCTTCTCTGGTGCATAGAACTCTCCTTCCGGCCTTAAATTATCTTCTGGTTTCTTCTGAGTGGGTCGTTCAGCTGGTCTAAACCCAGGTTTTTCAGGAGTGTAAAACTCGCCTTCTGGTCGTAAGTTATCAGCATGCCTTACTTGTGTGGGACGCTCTCCAGGTTGGAATTTGGGTTTCTCTGGTGAGTAGAATTCACCTTCAGGTTTCAAATTGTCTTCTGGTTTCTTCTGAGTAGGGCGTTCAGCTGGTCTAAACCCAGGTTTTTCAGGAGTGTAAAACTCGCCTTCTGGTCGTAAGTTATCAGCATGCCTTACTTGTGTGGGACGCTCTCCAGGTTGGAATTTGGGTTTCTCTGGTGAGTAGAATTCACCTTCAGGTTTCAAATTGTCTTCTGGTTTCTTCTGAGTAGGGCGTTCAGCTGGTCTAAACCCAGGTTTTTCAGGAGTGTAAAACTCGCCTTCTGGTCGTAAGTTATCAGCATGCCTTACTTGTGCGGGACGGTCTCCCGGTTGAAACTTGACCTTCTCCGGTGCATAGAATTCTCCCTCCGGCCTTAAATTGTCTTCTGGTTTCTTCTGAGTAGAGCGTTCAGCTGGTCTAAACCCAGGTTTTGCAGGAGTGTAAAACTCGCCTTCTGGTCGTAAGTTATCAGCGTGCCTTACTTGTGTGGGACGCTCTCCAGGTTGGAATTTGGGTTTCTCTGGTGAGTAGAATTCACCTTCAGGTTTCAAATTGTCTTCTGGTTTCTTCTGAGTAGGGCGTTCAGCTGGTCTAAACCCAGGTTTTTCAGGAGTGTAAAACTCGCCTTCTGGTCGTAAGTTATCAACATGCCTTACTTGTGTGGGACGCTCTCCAGGTTGGAATTTGGGTTTCTCTGGTGAGTAGAATTCACCTTCTGGTCTCAAATTGTCTTCTGGCTTTTTCTGAGTTGGACGTTCTGCTGGCCTATATCCCGGTTTGTCTGGAGTGTAAAATTCACCCTCAGGGCGAAGGTTGTCCTCTGGTCTAACTTGTGCGGGACGGTCTCCCGGTTGAAACTTGGCCTTCTCCGGTGCATAGAATTCTCCTTCCGGCCTTAAATTATCTTCTGGTTTCTTCTGAGTAGGGCGTTCAGCTGGTCTAAACCCAGGTTTTTCAGGAATGTAAAACTCGCCTTCTGGTCGTAAGTTATCAGCATGCCTTACTTGTGTGGGACGCTCTCCAGGTTGGAATTTGGGTTTCTCTGGTGAGTAGAATTCACCTTCTGGTTTCAAATTGTCTTCTGGCTTCTTCTGAGTTGGACGTTCTGCTGGCCTATATCCCGGTTTATCTGGAGTGTAAAATTCACCCTCAGGGCGAAGGTTGTCCTCTGGTCTAACTTGTGCGGGACGGTCTCCCGGTTGAAACTTGGCCTTCTCCGGTGCATAGAATTCTCCTTCCGGCCTTAAATTATCTTCTGGTTTCTTCTGAGTAGGGCGTTCAGCTGGTCTAAATCCAGGTTTTTCAGGAGTGTAAAACTCACCTTCTGGTTTGAGGTTATCAGTTGGTTTAATTTGTTCCGGCCTATTCACAAAAGTGTATTCTTCTTTGGCGTCAAATGTCATTTCTCCTTCTGTTTTAAGATTGTCTCTTCTTATTATTCGCGTTGTTTGTTCTACTAGTCCGTAAGAGATCTTTTCAGGAACTGTGAATTCACCTTCAGGTCGGAGATTGTCCTCTGGCTTCTTTTGTAGCGGGCGTTCCGCCGGTTGATAAGCTGGTTTGTCAGGAGTGTAAAAATCTCCTTCCGGCTTTAAATTATCTCCATATTTAATTTGGGTTAGTTTTTCTGCCGGCACATATGTTGTTTTTTCTGGCACATAAAATTCACCTTCAGATTTTAGGTTATCAATCGGTTTGATTGGCAAGGGTCTTGTTACGTGTCGATATTCCTCCTTTTCCGTAAATGTCATTTCTCCTTCAGTGTGGAGGTTGTCTTTTCTAGTTATGCGTTCCGTTCTTTCAGCTGGTTCGAATGGAATTTTCTCGGGAACTACAAATTCTCCTTCGGGTTTCAAATTGTCTACGGGTTTTATTAAAGTAACTCGTTCATCAATGTCATATAAAAGTTTTAAACGAGATCCTTCGAGATCCTTTTTAGACCAAGTGTTAGACCTTATTCGTGTTTGGGATTCGTCCACCAAATCTATTAATTGATTAAAAGGTTAGTTCGTAGTTCAAACAAGAGATTTATGTATAGTATTTTTCGGATATAAGGCACTCGGTTAAAAGATTTCTCCACTTATAAGGTTCGGAAATTAGGTCATGAAAAATCTTCATAAGCAATACATAGAAAAATTCCCGGTTAATGTATTCGCCGCTTATAAGGTATCACCGCTTATAATATTGCAAATATGTGAATCATTTAAAAAAATTCATGCAAAAACCCTCGGATATAAGAAAAAAAGGCAACATTTAGTTTCCTGCCAAAAAAAAACAAATACATTGCTAGATTGGAAAGTACGGAAGAAGGTACTCTTCATTATGAGATATCTTTCTAATCGAAAATACACATTTTTTTGGAAAGACGTGATTTTTTAAAACTTAGCATCGTTCTTCTGTTAAATTTAATCGAACAGGGCGACACAGATCTCGCTTGTTCCTTACATTGTTTGTTTTGTGTTTTATATAAATTTGACGGTAATGTTTTTCTTTTTGATAATTTTTATAAAAGCCCAAAAAGTTCTTCTAACCGGGGTTTCATGTAAGACTTCCGGATAAGGTGTTCGAATTTTAAGCATTTTGCTTGAGTTATATCCGAATAATACTATACCATAAACTATTCTGCTTTACCTATAGTCTCTATAATAGCATCCGTCTTCTTAACGCTTGAAGCACAATGATGTCGACTGAAATTAGCATATTTGATATTTTAACATGAAATAACGAACCAACACTTCTAACAAAAGAATTATTTATATTGCTTACCCACAAGTACAGATTTCGCAAATGCACATCTCAGTATGCTTTGATCCAAACGTATCCTTTTTATCGACTCCACGCTAGAATATAAATATTTTAAACACATTATTCATACGCAAGTAAATAATTGTGTGCCTTACGATTCTTGAGTCGCTAGAAGTAAGGTTTTCATTAGTAACATCATCAACTTCATCGTATATATTTGTGATAATATCATTGCGTTTTGATGTGTTAGTACGTTCGTTGGTTATATTTTCACTGTCTTCTGTTATCTCCACATTTTTTTCGATTTCCACAAATTCGTCAACATAAATTGTCTTTTTGGGCGTTTCAACGATTCTCTCAATCACATCGGTATGCGTTTTCTCATCTAGGACTCGCCAATCGTTCAAACTAGCATCAAATATCTGAAATATTAAAAACATACAAGTAGGTGTTAAAAAGAAAATTTTACATCGGCCTACTACATTAAGCTACTTGGTATCTTAATGAAACTTTGCTGTTTTTAGCAGAGATGAGCTTAGGCATCATTACTTCATGTATATCTGAGATCCGAGTTGTCAACAAATAATGATGCAATACTACCAGGTAGCTAAGAATGCAGAACATCGATCTGATAATTATTTAGTCTATTTGAAATCTAACGGCAAAGAAATTCTTCTTAGCAGAGACATGCTAAAACTATAGCTATACACCACATTACAACATCCATTTTCTTCTTAATTTTATTGAGATAGCTTAAACGCACACCGATATATGTGGTGTGAAGTTTACGTTGGCTATGTGGTGTCTTAAGGGACGTATGACCAATTTCATTAATTTTTGACATGCATTAAATTACTTTCAGTGATACATGCATATATATATTTTCATTAAAATATCTCGGATATTGAGATTGGATGAGAGTTTCCATATGTCAGGAACACTATTTGTGCCATGTTTTATTTCGAATCGTTGTGGATAAAATGGGTTCAGTACTTCCTCTAGACCTATACATATAATATAAAGATTTTTAAACTTCCAGTTTACTTTATTCTGTATATATCAATCAATATGTAAGATGTCATAGCAAAATCAAGTGAACATATATTTTTCGATATAATACAGTTTTGTGCCAAAAATTGGTGAAATCGATCAATGAGTTGCCCCATACCCCACAAACTACATATAACATAATGATTTTCCGGTTTCCGGTTGACTTCAACCGATTATATTAGACAATTTGTTCGATAATTTAATGATATTCAGAGGAGGGCATGTTTTTTAACCATAATGTGTAGACCTTGGTCTTACCCTCATACCCCTAATACAATGATCTCCGCTCCTCTGGTTTAATTTTCCTTTTTATAATCCGAAATATTAAATATCGTTCCTTCGGTTGAGTGTAATCACATATACCTCAATAGGAGATATCTGAGTAATTTTAAACAAGAATATTTCGATTTGCATTCGGTAGTACATACATTGAAAATAGTATAGCAGTTTTTTTCACCTAACGGTTGTTTTTAGCACCTAAAACTAATCGAGATAGATATAGAGTTATATATATCAAAATGAACTCGATGACGAGACGAGTTGAACTCCGGTGATTGTCGGTGTGTCCGTTTGTCCGTGCAAGCGATAACTTGAGTAAAAATTGGGATATCTTAAAAAAACTTGGTACACATGTTCCTTGGCACTCTGAGGAGGAAAACCTGTATAAAACGAAAACCTGCAAAATTACTATAATTAGTGCTATAACTAAGCTAATAAATTGTGATACAAAACTATAATTTAGTACATCAAAGTGCAGTACGAAGGGGCGGGGGGAATTATTAAAAAGTGGATGTGCCGCCCCCTAATTAGTTTGATGTACATATCTCATAAACCACTAAAGCTTTATCAACTAAACTTGCAAATTGTTACGCAAATTCTTCCAACACTTCCTTAGGCAGTATGGAAATCGGTGAAATCGGATGATAACCACGCCCACTCCCTGTATAACGGTTATATTGAAAACTACTAAAAGTGCGATAATTCACTAAATAAATATCTCAGAAGTATTGAATTGCACAGTCAAGACAGAACCTAAGGGCTTCATAGGAATCGCTAGAAAAATTGTACAATTGGTGTGGCGCTGCATACCTTTAGATGAAATCCTATATCTCAAGAACTACTATACCAAATTTAACTTTATCCTATTATTTTTCTGTTGCATTTAGAAAATGGGCGAAATCGGAATACAACCACCCCTAATTTCCATATATAACAATTTTAAATTCCCTCTGATTCTTTCACTTTACTGAATATAAAGTTCACTAAAAAAGTGCCAATGGAGATATCAGTATAAAAACTTGTACAAATAGGGCTTTCAGGAGGATCCATCTCACGTTTAAAAATTGGCGTAATCGCAAAATAACTTTTCTTGTCCCCAAATACCGCATACGTGGGGCTGAGTGCCTATAACTGACTTTTCACCGAAAATATAGGTCAATCTGTGAGATAAATAAATGAAATTCAAAGAGGATCCCTCCCTGGTTATAATGAACCCTTGTGTCAAAAATTGGTAAAATCGGGTAAATACTTCCCTTAGCTCCCGTATAACTAATATAAAAATGTTCGAACTTCGGGTTGAATTCAGATAACGTCTTTTCTGTTGTCCTGATTTCAAAAATTTATAAGATCATGTAAATACTTCCCCCTAGCCCCCAAATACCTAATATAAAGATGTTTATACTTCTGCTTGACTTGACACAATGTATATCAAACCCCTTAGCCAAGATACAACTAAAATAGTACGTATCTAATGCAAGTTATCTTAGTAGAATTATGTGAACATATAATATTTAAGTTTTGCTAACACCTAAAATATAATAGTTGACCAATAGTTTTGCCTTAGAAATTGCGAGAGTATAAAATGTTCGGTTACACCCGAATTTATCTCTTCCTTACTTTTTAGAAATAAACCTGACCCATTTCAACAACAAATTCATGGTCTTAAGTAATTTGGCTTTGAATCAACGGGTAAACGAATGTGGCTACAAACATATACCATCCATCATCCATATATTACATCCAAATTTAGAATAGTACACAAAAATATAAAAATAATTTGGAGTACCAAATTGCCCTGAAAACTTTTTGGGCTTGCTACTCAGATATTTGACTGATTTGTTATCTGATAAAGCGTTGGCCTAGATTCTTTTGTTGCATATTTTGCTATAGCCTCGACGTAAACTTTTTTATTATCTAGTAAGTAACTATGTGCATGTATGCGTTTTATATATATACACATATTGTGTTACAAATATTTACAAATAGCTTTTGTATTACCCACATAACCAATATCAGAAATAACTAGTTCTGTTCCTCATCTCAATGGAAATTACACGACTTTACAAGCATTGATAAGAAAGCAGCCCCCTTCGTAGTTTTCTCGCTGATGAGAAGACGAACGAGAGAGTAAATAATGGTATTTTACAGGCAGAAGTTGAAAATTTGTTGTTGACAATCGCTGATGAGAATAGCATAAAAATCTCCAAATTGATAAAAATAAATTTTTTTTTAAACGTTTTACGATTTTAAGTCGTTATTTAAATCAATCAGACTCCTAATTCGGCAATTCCTCTCTTAACATCTAATTTGCAATAAATGACAAATTATTTTGGCAGAAGGGAATGTGCCATCAAAAATTACTGAAATCTAAAATAGTTCACTTTAATAGCAAAATCTTTCAGAAAAAGTTTACCCTCTCTAATATCAAAATCAAAAATCCTTCATTTTCTTGCCAAAACAAAAAATTTATATCCATCAAAACTCGGTTGAGAAGTGCAATAACTTGTTTATAAACTAATAAAACACGTTTTATTTACACAATACTAGTGTACATAAAAAAATTCAAACTTTTTAACTTTTTGTAAACTTTAACTAAATACAAATCTTTTAAGCTTACTTGAAAACGCCTCAACACCAAACATAGCGACAATTTAATAGCTTACTCTCCCGCTCTGAGCAAATCTTTGTTTTGACAGCAACAGAAGAAACTAGGCTACTGTAACGATATCGTGTAAACTTCACTAATCGCTGCATGACTTTTAGTCCGACCCGCTTATAGTCATGATTGAGTGAATAGATCTAAGCCGACAGCCCAGAGCAAGAACTTACTGCTAAAAGCACAACTTCAATCGGCGTATTGAAATGCTGAAATTAATTTTCCCTTAGTGCCACCTTCCCTTATTTATAATTCGTGCATTTTACCTTCACTCAGTTTATGCAATAAATTAGGAATTAAACTTCTGATAAAAACACCAAACTATTCACTTATAAATACCACAGAATACCTGACATATTCTTATTCACAGTGTTTTTCTTGCTAATTTATTCCAAAAACCAAAAGCTTATATTGATATTATGACTCCGTGCTGATTTTTTTAATGTACATATGTATATATAATATGTATCGTATATATATTTGTCTGTTGAAATATACATATAATGAATATATAAAAGAACAAAACTAATATACTCTGTAGCAACATGTTGCGAGAGTATGAAAATAAATGATAAATATATATATATACATAATATGTACATACGCACGTTTATGTGCATATATAGGCAAGGTGAGCGATTAAGTTTAAAGCGGGTTTAGTAACAGGCGATGGAATGTGTAAATATTTGCATGCTTGAAATGTGTGGTTTGTACATATATACAAATGTTCACAGATAAGTATATCCATACAAAAGTATATATTATAGATAAATATATTTTACTTCATTTGTTTGTTTGCGTCAATGTGTTTAAATTGTCTCTCAGTTGCTCATTAAAGAACTTTTGAAGTAATTCTCATTTTCTCATCACCAAACAGTTTTCTATTGAACATATGATATAAGGGTGCACCTTTTTTAGGAACCGAACATTTATTCATCTACCCCACGTCTGGGTTTTCGAATCCAATTGAGTGAATAAAAAACATAATCGCTTTTCTTTAATTCCTTTTGTAATTGTTTCGAACCAATAGATGTAAAAATAAATAAATAAAATAAAAATGTCTGACGTTTCTTTGAATAATCTTTTCTAGTCTTAGAAAAAGTTGTGGTCGATTTAGTGTTTAATGTGTTCATCGCCTTAAGATAACAAAATTTAGAATTTAGAACTTATTATTATTTAGAGATTTTTCTTTCTTCCTCTGTTGAATATTGCCAACTGGTTTTCTGCATAAAACATAATTAACCACTTATCGAATATATGGACAAATGCATGTAAAATTTAGTTTTGAATATGCTAAAAATGCTTCAAAACCTCGTTAAAACCCAGACATAAAATATGCGCAAATATGTTTCGATAAATCAAACAATATGACATTCCCTAATGCATTTCTACCTTGCAAAATACCTTGCCATAATTAATTACCTTTGTCACTTCGGTGGTCGTAGTTATGTTCGCCACATCAGTGTTGTCTTTTTCAATTTCACGAACAATGTCATTTGGCACGAAAGCTTTTGAGTCCACAAACGATTTCTCTTCAACGATTTTCCACTCTCCGGTCTTAATGTCATACACTTTTGTCGTGTACGTAGTGGTAGTCGTATTGATGACATCATCAACTATTTCGGGGTAATGAGTATCATGAGCACTGTCCACTGTCTTCTCTTCGACGATTTTCCACTTGTTCGCACGCTGATCGAATAATTTTTTCTTATATGTAATTTTGTATGTGCCGTCAGATTCGCGACTAACGTAACGCTCGAATGTTGGTTGCTTTTTGTTTGTAGCGCCAATGCCGGTCTTTTCATTCAGTTCTGTCCATCTTTTAGTTTTTACATCGTACACCTCTTTTTTTGATGTGCTCTTGCTTTTCTTCTGCGAGCTTTCTTCAATTGTTTGCTCAGAGATATTTTGCTCTATTATAGATGACTTTTTCCTTGATTTGTTGGTTACATTGGAGGCCAATTGTTTGCTGCTATCACTAACAACTACGTCACTTTTCAGATTTTTCTCTGCTTTAAACAGTGATGTATTATCGCCTTGATTTGTAAATTCAGAGTGTGCAGTGGAGATAATGGAATGGCTGTCGTCATCGATTGTTCTCTGTGTACTTTTTGTAAACGCTGTTGAAGTTTGTTGCGTTTTTGCAGGCGATGTGATTAGTGGCGCTATTGCTGGTGTTGTTGCACCATTAATGGCTTGGCCATCAATCGTCGAATACGACGTATAGTTATTTACTTCGGCGCTGCTTTTGTTCACATCATTCGTTAAAAACTTGTTTGACGATGATGTCATTTCAACATTAGTAGATGTGACTTTGCTTGACTTTGATGTATTCGATGTGGACAAAATAGACTTTGAGTTTTCGGTGGACATATCGGTGATCGTGATTCCACCACCAGCGACCTTACTTCTACTGCTTGTGGACTCGATTTGTGCGAAATTGGAGCTACTGCTGCTGCTCATAACACCGGTTTGTATCTGGGAAGAAGACAAATAAGCTTTATTGTAATTACTGCTAATGTTGGAACTACCGCTGCCAACTATTTCAATGACATCGATCGGCACCGAAAAAACCGGTTCTTTTTTGTCGCTCTCAAGCAGATCGATGGATGATATTATCTTAGCATTGGAAAAGTCATTCGAGATCTCTTCATAGTATTCTGATTTCTGTTGAAATGAGGATGATGAGGATGACGCATTCGTAGATTTCAATGTGTCAGTCATTACGGAAGAGATTGGCGCTAAATTGCCACCACCGTTGCTCCCAGCGTCGCTGACGATCTCATACAGCTGTTCTTGCTGCTGCTGTTGCTGTTGTTGTTGTTCAATTTGTTGGCGTCGCTGCTGTTGCTCTGACCTCGACTCAGTGTGACTGCTGCTGCTACTGCTGCTCTTGAACAACTTCAATTGCGGCTGGGGCTGCGACTGCGTGCCAAAGTGTGTGGTTGGCAGCATCGATTTGTTGCTTGCGGCTGACTCAGGTTTTTGCAGTATCTGTGAGTTCTTCGTCCACGTAGGCGACGCTGTCGAAGTCACTTCCACCGCCGACGAGCTTGTTGATGCTGCCTCCGTGCCAGCAGTATGCACCACAGTTGTCGATGAACTGGTGGTAGTACTGCTTTTGCTTGCAGTCTTTTTGCTGCCGCTGACAATAACTTGTTGCTGCTTTTTCTTGCTACCTTTCGACACCATTTTAACAAGTATTAATTCGGTGGAACTTGAAAATTCGGTTAATTTTTTAATTGTAATATGTTATAAAATACGTTGTCTTTTTTGATCACAGTTAATGTTATCCGGTTATTTGAACGCGCGTTCAAATACGAGTTAAAAAAAATACAATAAGCGGTGAAGTGGACAATATTGTTATAAGCAAAATATATTATAGTAATTATTAAATAGCCAACTAAAAACACTAGCAAAAACACTTTTTATTTAAACAAATATTTTCACATAACACACAAGCGCAGAATCCGAAAGTACCACTACAAAAATATTGACGGTTTCTACGCTTTTGTTTTTTGTTCACCGTTTTCCTCTCTTTTTCTTTTTGTGGCTATTTTTTAATTTGTTAATGCCTTATTGTTGTTGGTTGTGAGGCAGTCGTTTCGTTTTTCGTTTAGAAATCACAAACACTTTTCCGAAGATCGTGTCCAAAGCGTACCACTGCCCAAAGCGAACTGATCGTTCAGTTGGTGGCTGGAACAGCTTTTGGCCGCGTACCAGCGCGAATCGCTACGTTTAGAAAGCAGAGTGGGCTTCAAAATTGCCCCTTTCTCTTCGCCAGTAGCTGCTGACACACCAATACACTGCACCAAGTCCGAAAGCACGATCGTTATGTCGCTCCATATGCATTTTCGTGTATGTACATACATATAAACACACATACTTAGATAGTTATAAGCATGTACCTAGGTAAACACCGACAAGTGTAGGCAGCACACAACTTGATCTTATTGTATTTTATATAGCATATACTTGGAGGCGTATGTATTCGTGTGCGTGAAGACAATGTACACAAATGCGAAACTTTTGTTTTTCTTCTGATGTCAGTCCGAGTTTCAGAGCTTTACCTACAAATTTCACTGCAATATGGAATATCTAAAAACGCGTTTTATATTGAGTCTGCAGCTTTTTGTTCTGCGTTCTCTGCGTCTGCGAATATGGGAATTTTAAATCCTTGGTAATAAAAGCATAAACGCTTCGACCATTATCAAGCAGTATTTTGCTTCACCTACACGGTTTTAATTTGAAGCCAAACCTTATTCTCTACTTGAAGTATCGGAACTATATTATAAAAATGTTTGGATAGACATTAATATGCATTAATAAATAATTAAATAAGGTAGGCCAGTGAATAGCTGCACAAAATACACTTTGACTTCTAGCTTTTCAACACTCATACATTACTTTTATGTTGTAGGACTTAGTTTCTGAAGTCCCTCAAAAAATTAGTTAGAAATCGGACTTGTTATGTCATATATTACAGAATTTTCTCACTGTTCCATAGACAACACTCACTGATAAAACTTATTAACTCCTTGTAGAATGGATGTTAATCATTTTGCAAATTTCAAAAAAATAAAAAATTGTCAGAATCGTTTGACTTTCAGATAAATGCATCTATATGGTTCAATTTGATTCAAGCATGCATACAATTAAGACACATCATCAGATGTAGTTGTGCTGTCTGTTTAGCATCTAAAGAGAATACTTCTTATAAAATTCTTTACTAACCGAACCTTCAAACGAATCAGACGCGTAGACAAGTATACTGCCATAGATGAATATGGCCGGTAGTTGACTGGTGAATAAAGTTACCTGTAGGTAAAAGATGTAGGTTACAATCATTGAAAAGCCTTAAACTTAAAGCCCATTGTAGAGGCCTAATGTTGGTTTAGATAGTTATGAAAATGCAATGATTTTGACATATGTTGAAATAACTAAAAAATCGGTTTGAAAACCTGTGTATAACCCTATCCGGTTCATAAATACTGCCACAAACAGACTTGTTTGGTTAGAATCAGATAAATAGATATAGAAATAGATTATGATTCATAAAATAATTTTCAAAAAGTGATTGGCTTTTTATTATTCGAGACTAATGCTATATATTGAAACGGTGCTGAAACTATGGGATACCCAAGAGTTCATAAGGTCGGACTGGTTTAATACGAGTTTTGTCTAAATTTGAGTTGTTATTTAGTCTCCGACGCACGAGGTATATTCTTACTACATTCTATTTATTCAGTTTTCAACAGAAATATAAGATTTATTTTATAATTAATTTTATAATTAATTAAAGTATTTTATATATTTTAGAATTAAGTAAACTGCTTAAAATTGTGTAGCCAATTGTAGAGTATTCTCTACCGCAGTCATCCAGACAGTATTAGTCAGAGTTAACGATTAAATAAATTGTAATGTGTATATACCACGAAAATGGAGTATGTGTCTGCGATGTGTAGCTCAACAACCTACGAGCGTTTCAAAACCGGCTGAAACACGTATTTCGTTTACAAATGGTAATATGCACTTACCTATGGATATACATATGTACATGTATGTATGCACAGTTTATATTGAAGGCGAACAAATGTACAAATACCGACTCCGCCATATACACACGTTAGTAAGCATATAAGCATATACATATGTACACTTGTGAGTTCGTTTTATAATAAATACACAATTGTACTGTTTTTTCTTCATTACTTCCAGTGGCCCTACGTGGGTGCTCATGACGACATTTCTCATTTTAACGAATTTTGTAGAAATCATTTCGCAATTATATAAAATGACAATGCACTGCAACTTCAATTCGCATATCCTTGATGCCCATATCCCATAAATAAACACACATAAATGTCTCGCATTATAACTTTTCCTTCACTTATTGCCTAAAAAGTTAGAACCGAGTTACTGTGAGTGAAAAAGTAACCTTCCTTTTCCGAATATCTCCATTCAACATCTGAGATTGTCAGGTCAAATGAACTTATTTCGGTAGTTCAAGAGCTCGGAAGTTGAGTTCCTATTCAAATGCAAAAGATAAGTGCTTTTCAGATGTAAAACATCACATATATATATGACCCTTGGGATGAAGTTTAAACCTGAAGAGACCTCGATTTGGCTCTTACATAAGTATTTTCTATCATTGGTATGATGTTTATTAATTATTATTTACTTTCGTACATATGTCCGCGTTTGTACACAAGTAACGCTTTTAAATATACACAATATACAATATAATGTTAGGACTCTTACTTCAATAGTCAAAAAGAAAATTTCGAATCCACAGGACGTCAGACATGTCGCGTAGGCGATGGTGCGATTAGGGTGTACATATGTAATTACTTATGTGCATTGTATGGATTAATGTCTGCACACTAAGTTTAGCAATTCAAATTTCAAATCGGATTTTGCCAGTGCAGTAAAATTTTTTACGTGCAATTTTGTTCATATGCACATGAATAAAAGCGATAGATAACGTGAATTTTTGGGCAACTTTTGCTCTTTTTACAGGTGGTCGTTTGATAACGCAAAATAATTTATCCATAACTTAAAAGTTGAGAGGGCAAAGTGGCAGTTCGATGCGAGAGTAACATATATTATGCTGAATAAATTTCAACCAACCAAAATTGCTCATCACTAAAATATGAGTTCAAAAAACTATGATTGCAATGGATAGTAATATAGATACAAAGAAATTTATGAACATTTGTGGTTTATAATCAGAGACGATAAAAGGGTAAATTTTGCTACAAAAAACTTATTTTTTCCTTCTTTGTAAGTTTTTATTCACGGTTTTGAACTAGCACTCGAATTCGAACATAAATCTTCAAACGAAAATCTGCTCATATATTTATCATTTCATCTGTCCAGTCTTTGTCTGCCTTCGGGAGAAGTTTAAAGGGGTAATTGAATTAGGTGGCGCCAAAAACTGTATTTATAGTCCAGTATCGGTCAAATTCGGGATACAATATGTTTGCAAGGGAAATGTGACTCACTTGCAAAAAACATTCCCGCTAGAAGGCGCTATAACCGCAGCATTACCAAAGCGAATAGATATGTACGTTCCAATATTGGTCACATCATAGATTTGATGCAATTGAACGGTTAAATGTTTTTAAATTTAATAATTTATAACTTTATAGAATAAATCATTAAAATAATAAATGCTATAAATATTAATAATGCAACTTTTAAGCACAAAGTAGAAAACCGATGTCTTGATGTTGCACTTAAATAGTTTTATTAACATAAGTCTGTGTGTGCATTTTTCAATATATTTACCGTTTATTCATATCAAAATCGTCATTAGAGTTGGTGCAAAAGAGCTAATTATTTCCGAATGTCTGTAAAATCTAATAATGAAAGCATTAATTTTCATATATGTATATTCTGGTTTACTGTAACTTACATGAAATATTAGCAATTTTCCTTTCTATGCACACACTTAAGTGGGCGTCCTTTTATATATTGGCGTAGAAGCTTTCATACTCTAAATTAACATGCAGGCTGAAAAGTTAATAAAATTTTAAATATTTTCAACATATTTTCGACCGAGAGCGATACAGCTATATTATTATTGGGCTCGATCAGTTATATCGATCAGCTTCATTTTATAGTCATCCGAAATCATTTTATGAATTTTTTCAAAGATTTCGTTCGGAGCAGCTCCTTTTAGACGCCATTATCTTCGGCGCCATATAGCCTGAATGCAATTAGGCAAACCACTTACGAATGGCAACGGTAACTCCAAATAATTTTTTGGTATCAGCAGTTTAACATTTGAAATTTTTTTTTATTAATTATTTTCAAAATACCAAGACTTGTGTCACTCAAAATGCTATATCTCACGAACCAATTGCTCGACAGTTATAAATTTATACATGTATCTAAGCTAGTTCTAACTAAAAAAGATATGGAACTTTTCAGCCTATCTGGTATTTCTTGTTTAAGTACATGTTGTATGGAAAATTGCAATTGATGGAATGAAATTATTTATTATTTAAAAATGGGCGTGGTCCCGTGTATGTCTATTTGTCTGTAATTTTACTTCATACCACCTGATTAAATTTTGTTCAGATATGTTTAATTATGATAAATTATTCATTACAATGTCAAATAAATACTATAATCAGCAGTTCAGTATTACTGCACATAAGCGAACTATTTGAATGTGCTATTTCCGAATTATATTTATAGTAAATCATAAAAAATACCAACTTAAAAGCGTTGACCATCACAATTTTTGCAATTGATATAAACACATTGTATTAGTGCTGTATGATTATTATCCCACTCTTTTTAATTTGTATGTTAGGGTGGTTATAGTGGTGGTAACAGTACAGCATTTCAGCATCAAAAATCACAAAATTTTATATTGTGTTTATATAGTTGGGTAAGTTGTTTTTTTTATTGCTTTGTCATTTTTGAACCTATTAGTTCTCCCTAGGAACCGAGAAATTAGGGTGTATAATATTATTTCCTCCTTCGGCTGTTGAGAGGCATCTGCTACACAATTACGTTTTTCGCAACAAACCACTAGAATATACAAAATAGAAATCAATAATTTTAAATAAAATCTCAAGAATATTTTTAATTTTTTTAAATACTGTAGATTAGTTTTATTACAAATTAAAAGCATGAAAATTTCAAATGCGTTACATTGCTCTAAGGAAGCATAAAAACATACCTAAAGTAATGTCATATTTTATCGAATCACCCTAATGTACATGTTGAAAATTGTAATTTTCTAATATTAGAACGATGCAAAAGTTAATCTCATATTGCAAAACAAAAAGTTTGAATTCAGTAAATTGTGTCCCCTCAATATAGATCAAATAATAAATATTTTCATCAAATTGACTATATCAAAATGGTATATGTACATCTGTATTTGGGTGATTACAATAGGTAGGTAACAAATAAGTAACAATTCATATACCCAACGAAACTAGTTTTTGTTGTAAGCTCAACGCTAAGCAAATGTAAGTTGAGAAAAGCTTTAGCACTCTTAACTCTAACTGTATGTGTGTGTATTCATTATGCATGTATATACAATAGTTATGATTCATGCTACGTCTGATGATGTCGTGATGCATTCGCAGTTTCAAATAATGTGCAGTGAAACGAATAGCCAAACAAGATTTGCTTTCAGATACCAATATGGAGGGTTGGTGATTAGACGCTATTCTGATTATGACACATGTACATATGTACGTATACAAATAAGCAGAAAGAACGGAGCAGAAATAAGCACAGTGTGTGTACCGGCTATAACAACAGAAAACATATGATTGTGTATATTGAATGAATGAGGACGTGCTGGATGAGTAATTAAATATTTTTAAGCAATTACTGACCTTTAACGAGAAATGTTTGTATTTCTTCCAGTCAATGTGTTTTCTTACATGATCTGAGCATATATATGATATGCATATATGTACATATATTGACATTTTTTGCAATCGAAGTCACAGTACATTTGTATACTCTCGCAACATGTTGCAACAGAGTATAATAGTTTTGTTCACCTAACGGTTGTTTGTAAAATCTGAAACTAATCAATATATATATAGAGTTATACCATATATAAATAATCAGAATAACGAGTTGAGTTGAATTCCAGTTGACTGTCTGTCCGTCCGTCGTGCAAGCGATCCCTTGAATAAAAATTAAGATATTGGTGTCCGTATTCCTTGGCATCATAAGAAGGTTGGTATTGCAGACGTGCGGAATCGGATTATTGTCATGCCTACAAAATGCCGTTAATCGAAAACATATAAAGGGTTATAAGCAAGCTCCAAATTAAGATATAAAAAAATAAAAATGGAATTTGGTACAGGGATTCACAGTAGGGAGGGGCATCCGTGGATTGAAAATGTTTAAAAAGTGGGTATGGCTCCGGCCCCTAATAGGATTAGTATATATCTCCCAAACCACTAAAGGTATATTAACCAAACTTGTTGATGATAAATCCTCTCAGTACCTAACAAACCGTGTGAAAATAAGTGAAATAGAATGACAACTACCCCCACATCCCACATAACGGTTATATTGAAAAAATAATTAAATACGTCAGAGGCATTAAATTTCACAGTCAAGGCGGTACCCAAAGGTTCTAAAGTAATCCATATAAAAATTGGACAATGGGTGTGGCACCACCCATAGAGACCGTTAGGTGAAATCCTCTGTCTCAGGACTACTTCACCACTTCCAACTAAATGTGGTACATAACATTATCCTGACATTTTTATGTCACATTGTGAAAATGGGCGAATTCAGAACGACAGGACTTTCGCTTTACAGGACATAAATAAATTACCAAATAAGATATCGGACAAAACTTTGTACAAAGAATACCTTTAGGATATACCATCTAATGTCTGAAATTTGTCGAAATCCGGAATATAACTTTTCAAGCCCCACCATACCGAATTTGTGGACCGGTATGGTTGAATTTTTTCTCAAAATATCTGTAAATCTGTGAGATATATTATTGAAATTCAAAACAAATCTTTGCCTAATAATGCTGTCATATACCTGGTCATAATACCCTCGTGTCAAAAATTGGTAAAATTGTATTATTACTTCCCCTAGCGCCCATATACCTCATATAAAACTTTTAGAATTTATACCATAATACCATAATTTATACCACATACATCGCCAATCTGTAAGGTATCTTAATGAAAGTCACACAGGATCCTTTCCTGGTAACAATATGTCGTGATGCCAAAACCTTAACACCATATACCTAATACGATAATTTATAGGTATAATATTATTAAATTATATAATATCACACATAATATATTGTTATATATTAAAATAAGGAAAGTATAATATTTTGTAAGCTATAGTTTAATACCGAAAATTTGTGAAATCGGTCAAGGAAATCCCACCACATATACTACATATAATTATTTTCAGTGGTCAGTGTGTCAGTTACCCTTATAAAATTGCGTGGAAACATATTCTCGAGACTAATTTAGTATTTTAGTAAATAATTAGTAATATAAACCACATATCCCTAATATAATATCAGATTTTCTGATTAACCTTTTTCTAATATACCCAATATAATAAGTTTAGCACTTTTGGTTGAGTTTATATCACATTTGACTTTAATATGAATATTTCGAAATCGAGGCAAAATGTAGTAATGAAACCTAATGAGTCGACGACCTATAATACAACTTAATAAATAATAAGCCAATCTCAATTTCGTGGAATAATGAATGTTGAATTCTTGCCCAACATATTTTAATATTATATACAGTTTTGTCAACACCTGAAAATTCTTCTTTGAAAATTGAGAGAGTATAAAATGTTCGGTTACGTCCGAGCTTAGCCCTTCCTTACTTGCTTTTGTTGACTTTGTGATCAATAAATTCCAAAGCAATAAAAAACGTTTTCTTATCTTCCCTGACGATGTTATAAAACGGTTTTCGCTAGTGTAGTTGACCGCAAAACCTCGATTTTTTTGTGGATAGCATGTGTACAGTAGGGACATATGTCGAATTATGCATGTGTGACCATATTTTATTTTGTTTGTTGGGGTATATGAGTGTATTAAAATTATCAATAAAAATTTTGAGTGCAGAGTTAGGCACTATTTTTTTGCTGGATGAAAAATAAATTGTTTTAATTGGGATCCCTCCTTGGTGGGCAATAACAAGCCTCGAGGGTTGTTATACTCTTGGAACATGTTGCAACAAAGTATAATAGTTTTATTCACCTAACTGTCATTTGTAACACCTAAAACTATTCGAGATAGATATGGAGTCATATAAATATATAAATGATCAAGATGACGTGACGTGTTACAGATGGGCGTAATCGAATCATTAATATATTTCACAGATTGACGATATCTGGTATATATTCGGTTGAATTAAAGTTTTGTATATCCAGTATTACACGTTCAGTTAATTTTGCTAAGATATTTTACGTATTGGCCGATATATACCGTACAAAGCCAACCGGATGTTTGAAATTCTTATACTAGATATATGGGGACTAGGGATGGTATTGATCCGATTATCCCCATTTTTGACACAAAAGCACATTATTATCATGAATTTTATTACGTTATTTCACAGATTTACCAATATTTCCGGTATAAAGTCATCCATGGGTATTGTAGTCCTTATATTGGGTATATGTGGGTTTGAAAAGGTATATGCCTATTTCAACCATTCTTACTCATGAGATGGTATATCGTGAAGGCACTACTAGTGCAAAGTTTCATTCCAATATCTTAATTGGTGCTTGATTTATATACTTTAAGGTGAAAGAATCAGATTGAATTTAAAACTGTGTTGTAAGAGAAGTAGGCGTGGTTGTTATCCTATTTCGGCCAATTTTACAAAGTAACATATGGGTATAAATATAATGTCCTGTACCAAATTTGGTTGAAATTGCTTAAGACGTTCTTGAGAAATGGGAGATCACCTAAAAATAGACGGTGCCGCACCCATCGTCCAAATTTTACACGAATTCCTATGCAGCCCTTCCGTGCCATATTTAATGTCAGATTTAATGCTTCTGACGTGTTTCTTCAACGAGTTAACGCACTTTTACTAGTTTGCAACATAACCTTTGTACGGGGGTGGGCGTAGTTATTATCCGATTTCACTTATATTCGCAGTATATTAGGACATGCTAGAAAAACTTGTTTAGAGCATGTCTGATTAATAGAGCTTTGGTAGTTTGTGAGATATGTACATTAAACCTATTTTACATCATTACTATTTATTACCTATTATTACTATTACTTTATTGTTATTATTATTATTATTACTATTATTATTACTATTATTATTACTATTTATTACCTATTTTACAAAATTTTTTACCCACAGATGCACCGCCCCACTAGGATTCTTTGTATCAAATAACACGTTAATATCTTAATTAGTTGATTTGTATAGCACTTTTGTATAGGTTTTCAATTAGCGGCATTTTCTGGGCGTGGAGTATTTCGTTTACGCCCATCTGCAATAGCAACCTTCTTATCGTGACAAAGAACACGTGAACCAAGCTTCACCAAGACATCTTAATTTTTACTCAAGTTATCGTTTGCACAGACAGACGGACAAATAGACTTGAGATCAACTCATCTCGACATCCTGATCATTTTGGTATACATATACAACTCTATATCGATTTCGATTAGTTTTATGTATTACAAACAAACGTAAGGTGAACAAAACTATTATACTTTGCTGCAACAAGTTGCGACAGTATAAAAAATGAAAGTACAAAAGGTCTTTTAGGGGTAAAACGTACATCATATACTCAATTATTTCATCGGTAAAGTTTTAAATCTTTGCAGAGTATGCCCAACTTAAGGAGATGTTTTACTTTTACTTTTATATTATCTTATTATTTTATATCTGTTTACTTTTATATTAAATGTACATCTTGGATATAGAATTTTAAAACGGAAAAACGCTTCTGAAATTTATCCAGAAGCCTCTGATTTTCTTTTATATTCCTTGGAACACTAATAAAATTATTATTAAAGGAAAGGCACAAAAGTGAACGATTCCAAAATCTGTCATCATTAAGAAAAAAAATAAAAAAATTAAATAGGATCATTTTATTTTCAAATTAAAGTGTGAATTCGTGCCAGTTCAGAAACGTGAATAAAAGGTTGTGATAGAAGAATAAGGAAGTTTGCAACATATAAAAATATTCATATTCCACTAACTAACTATTGGATATTAATTATGGTTTTTTAAGCACATATTTCCATAAGAGATATGTTGAGACTCTCTTTCCTTCACGCTCAATATTTAAGTGATGGCTATTATTTTGGATAATTTTCAATAAATAGAAAGAAATATCCAAAATCTTTGCATTACCGAACGCTTTGATTATCTTAATCCGTTAATTAAGTTGGGAAGGAATGAAATATTCTCTAGCTTTAACTTTTTTCTCAATTACATGCCACATTCGGTTTACTATAACTTTACGCTATACGAGCTACTTACTTAATTGGCCGCTATTAAAAAAATGAAAATGAAATGAAAAATTAAAATTGAATTACATGCCCCGCCCTGAATTCTATCCGCACAGGCTTGAATGCAGTCAAATTCTCTGGAATCAATGACTCGGTTTTCATAAAAATACTTAATATTTATTGTTACTTAGCATCGCTGCATAAAAAGACAATCTACATACATGTAAACAAATATTGTCGAAAACAAACAAATATAACCTTGAAATAATACTTAAATGTTGATTTTGCCAACTTATGTACGACAAATACAATGTTGAAATTCTCACTAGCTTAATTCAGAATCGAGCAGCCGTCCTCGGTCAGTTAAACCTAATTTTCCACATTTCTTGTATATAAACAAGCGGACTATTGTATGCGTAACCTCCTCAGCGCCATACAATAAAAAGCGTCGTCGCACACCGAAAGCCTAATTTCATTACGAACTTGAAAACTTTGCATGAGCGAGTATATAAAACAATTTACTCAATTATCTTTGATTAGATGAGAAGCGCTTTTCAAAATCTTAGACAATTTAGATAGGAGCATGCTCGCCTACAGTAGAGCGAAATAATTCACGTTCATTATGATTTTTGATTTGGGCAACTAACTAATTTGATCTAGCTCCGACGGGAGGTTATTTAGATTTTTTTTTAATATTGTGTGTTCTATAAGCGAAATTCAAAACTGAACAAAATTGTTGTTATTAATGCAAGTTTTTGGAACAAATTAGACCCACACATACTAGGCGTGTTCAGAAAATAACGGGAATGTTCTTCGACTGTGTTCTCCGACTTTAATGGCATAGTGCACCATGAAGCCTTACCTCAAGGTAAAACGGTTAATAAGGAGTACTACTTACTAGTTCAACACCGTTTGCGTGAAGCAATCCGAAAAAAACGCCCGAATTTGTGGAAAAACAATTCATGGCTTTTGTTCACTTTTGCTGAATTCTGCTCACACTTCGTTGTTTGTTCGTGAATTCTTGGCTAAAAATAATACCGTAACGATGCCCCAGCATCCATATTCGCCAGACATGGCTCCGTGTGACCTTTTCTACTTCCAAAAATAAAGAGAATCTTAAAGGACCGTCGTTTTACAAGTATAGATGACATTAAAAGCGTATCGCTGAAGGAGCTAAAGCCTATCCAAAAAACAAAAAATGAAAAAAAGGAAGTACTGATTCAAAAAAAAGTTCATTGGAGACGATTTACTTGCTTGTTCAGGGGTTTGGTTTATTTGACAATGCAATTTTTTATTGTCAATGATTAAGAAAAGGAATGGTATATTCCTTTTTCATATACTTAATTCATTTCTTAATACATATATTTCATATGCTTAGAGAAATCCTAATTTAAATGGATACAATAGTAGTGTTCATTAAAATGCTCTTCGATATCTAAAAGAATCAGCATATTAAGGAGATTAGATATTTTATATTAGAACCTTAAATACATACATGTATATATTTTAATCACGAAGAATTTTCAAAATTTACTTATAAACTATAATATAAAATATATTTTAATATTTCAGAACGCTTACGTATTTTAATCAACCTAAATATGAACATTACTTCTTTTCCATCTTTCTATAAATAATTAAATATTTAATAAACAAATCTAATCAGAAGTCGAAGTTTAGATCTATTTACGTATGTATATGACATTTGGCACTTCAAAGGAAAACACAGTGGTACACAGTGCTACAAAAACCCATTATTTCTTAAATAATACTTATATTAAATCTCTTTAAATAAAAGTTAGAAACACACGTAAAATTTACTAAAATTTATGATCTCACAAATAACGCACTGTTTTCGCCATTTATTTTTGCGTAATTCTTAGTGGCTCAGTAGCCCATGAAGTGCCAGTGTTGCCAACTTCCACCACGAGATTATGGGCACCCACAATAAGCAACAGATAAGAGTTTCGCATCATATTGTAACGGATTTACTAAATTAATCGTTTACAATTTAATGGCTTACACTTGTCTTTATTCCTAATTCAAATAACTTTTATTACCCGTTATTCGAGTATGCAACCTCCTATTTATAACTAATTTACACTTTACACGGTAACACTTTATTTAGAAATTTATCTGCTGCCACTCAGGTAGCACTTATGTAGTAGGTCGTTACCAACAGATCACCACTCAAACATTCTGGCAACCTACCTAAGTCTGATCGACTCGATTCGACATATTTGCGGTAACAAACACTGCAAGCCGTTTTAAACGAACTGCCTTTATTTTATTCCTCGGTCTTCCAATGGTCTGTATGCGATATACTACATTGTTGAGTCGTTTAGTAATTTGGTATGATCCTTCCCAAATACACTATAATTTAGGAGACAAGCTTTTCCCTTGTGGGTTATATAACAACACCCAATCTCTTTCAACAAATCCCTCAGAGTTCATTGCCTCGTCGTACTTTACCTTCATTTTATCACTCATAATTTGCGTACGCTGTCTCACCACTGCGTGTATTTCTCTCATCTCATTTTCTAGGATACTGTTGGCTTCCTTAGTATTCCTTTTCCCATTGGGGTTAATTCCAAACTTTAAATCAATCGGTAACCGAAGAATATTACTAAAAATTACTCTTGCTGGAGTTTGCTCCGTGGTTTCATGTACAGGAGACCGAGAAGCTGAGAGGAACAAGTAAATTTGGGTATCCAAATATTTTTCATATTATCTACCACTTTCCTCAAATGCTTTTCTAAAGTTCGATTGAATCGATTCTACTATTCCATCGGACTGCGAATGTAATGCAGTTGTACGTGTTTTTCGGATACCCAGTTTCTAGCACACCTCTTTAATTAGAAATAGAGAAATCGTAATTTTGGAGTCTCTCAATCTACCGTGGTAGATCTGCGTTCCTCTGGGTTCCTAAATTGTAGGAGCCATTTCAATTATGCATAATCTGTCCTTACTCGAAATCGCTGACCTTACAGAAACCTTTGATGCACTTCACCAACGGCAGTAATTCCCTCCGAGTTACACAATAAGTTTGTCTGGTGTCATAATAGTGTCAAAAGGTGTCATCTGGCTATAACACGCAAGGACTTTCTTATGCCCGTCAATGACATGTGATAGAACGGCTCTGGGCCAATCTTTTACTGCTTCTATCTTTTCGCGAGCTGCGCAAATGCCCTCCGTTGTTACTTTGCGTCCTAAGGAATTTACTTCCTTTTTGAACAAGGAACGCTTTCTCGTGCTCAGCTTTAAACCAGCGCTGGCTATCCGTTGGAAAACTTCTTTCAGGTTCTTAAGTTGTCCACCGAAGCTTTTACCCAACAAAATGATATCGTCGAGCTACACCAAACAGGCCCTTCAGTGCAATCATTTTAATACCTGGTTTATAAGTCTTTCAAAGGTAGCAGGAGCGTTACACAATCCTAAGAGCATTACGGTGAATTGTCTTAGGTCATCTCCAACGCTGAAAGCCGTCTTTTCCTTGTCTTCTTCGTTTACTACCACTTGCCAATAACCAATTTTCAAATAAGGTGTTGAGAACCAATTGGTGCCTGATAGCGAGTCCAGAGTGTCATCGATTCTAGGTAGTGGATAACTGCCTTTCTTCGTTACATTATTCGACCTTCTATAATCCACACAAAACCTCATGTTGCCATCTTTCTTCTTTACATGTACTACAGGTGAACTGGTGAACTCCATGGACTCGCGGATGGTTCAAATACATCACTTCTGTTCATTTCACGTATGGTCTGGTCGGTCTACGGTCCATGCGTTAATTTCACTGCAGATGTCGTTTTCACCCATGAAATTTTCCTAGAGACGTGTTTCGCAATTTTATCACAATTCATTCAGTACTCTTACTAGAACACGTTTGTCTTGTCTTGTCATAGCCACAGTTTTTCCTATAAGTAGATTTGGTGTAGATTATTCTGCGGCCCCGACAATCCACAACTTGTTTGGTCTATAGTCTCCATCTATTTCTTCCCAAATAACTGCTTCTGATTTTGGTGGAATAAACTGCTTTTTTGTTATTAGTACTCATCTAATGTTGTGATTATTATCATAACCGAACATAAGTGGCACTTCCAAATCGATATAAGTCTTAATCCTGTTTTCCAGGTCGATTTTGATTCCTTGGCTAGTTAGAAAGTCTACTCTTATTATGATTTCGTCAATAAAATCTTCTACTATGAAATTGTGTAACACGGCTATCTTTCCAATGCGTGCGATCTCGCACGTTACTTCCCCGACAACTTGCGCATCTTCTCCAGTTGCAGTACGTAACTTTGCCCCAGTTAATGGTCTCATTTTTTATTAACCAGATCAAATCGAAAGTTTTTTTTGCCATCCACACATTAGGCACTGATAACGTTACTCGTATTCCTGCTTATCACTGCTTATTAGGCACTCAATTGTGTGAGCCAGCCCGTGTCCTTTTCGACTGGGTCGCTTTAGTTTAACCATTTGTTTGATTTAAAAGTGCAGTTGAATTCGATATTACAGTTGCGTACAATATAACCGCTTTTTAAAGTATTGAAGTACAGTTGAAGCATTTAACCACGCCATAATTTTTCTTACTAGTTTCGGGAGATTTCTCTAGTATTTTATCCATCTTTTCAAGTAATTGATTCACTCAAGCGTGTCTTTCTATTTCTACTTGATGAGCTTTAAATAGAAAGAACATTGAACAATACAAAGAACAGTTAGAACATTTGGTTCGGGGCGGTTTTTACAAATGTCAATTTTGGACATGCTAACGTAGCATAGCTCGTAGTCTGATATCGTATTCCATTAATGAAGCTCTGAATTTTTAACCCACGGATTTGTGTGCATAAGCCAAATGAGCTAATAACCTCTGTACTAACTCTACTCTGAGTTCGATCACTGGATTGTTAAATAAACAATTTAATGGCTAGTGTATAGCCAAGTATTTCTAATTCAATAACTTAACACTTTGTTACTCGTTATTCGAGCTTGCAACTTGTTACTTATAATTGCCCCTTACTTGGCAACACTCTTATTTGAACTATACCTACTACCACTACGGCAGCTCTTATATAGTAGATGGTTACCTACAGATCGCCACTCGAACAATCTGGCAACTACGAATTTCGCTGTCTGGCTGATTCTGGTAAGTTATCGTTGATTCTGTATTGTTCTGTCATTCGTGTTCGGCACAATATTATCCATAGTTAAAAGGCCGTTCACATACAACTTTTGCTTTGCTTTGCTTCAGACTTTTGCTTTTGAAGATACGTTCGATTTATGCTTTTGTATGGGTATGTTCACGAGGCGTGAGTTTTCGAGGCGCAAAAAACAAAGCAAAGTAAAGCGAAGCAAAATGTTGGACAACTCTCATCTTTCTGTGCTTTGACAAACAGATGTCGCCATTTTTATTACTTAATTCTTTTATTTCTGTTATTTTTTAATTAAATCGAAATACATTTTTTAAATATGTATGTGAGTTTAGTTTACCGAATCTGTTAAGATGAAAATAACAAAACACCAAATTTTAAATTTCAGAGTAAGCACGGAAAAAAAGCGTCCGATCTGTTACTTTACTTTATTGTACTTTTTATTGGGTTTGCTTCGATGTCAAAGCTCAGTATACACAGCAATAAACCTTTGGTTTGTTTACATGAGTATACTAAAATCCAGAAAATCCAGAAAATCCATGAGAGTTATGCAGGACTTTTTTGCTACTTTTGTGGAGATTAGGGGTCATGTTAATATTTAATCTTAACATAAATTTTAAAGCTTTTGGAGCAACACTTTAATAAATATTTTTACGTTATTAAAGCGATTCTTTTGAATTACTTTGCATGTTCGTTCATTGTCGCGATATTACTAGTTATTTTTTGTCACGTCAGTTTTTTTTATGAGCATGTGTAATAAACGATTCAACAATTCCTTAGTTTTTACATGCATATAAATACAGTCCTGGGTGGTGAGCTTAATAATTTTCCGATCGTTATTAAAAAAATTATTTTATACATTTAATGGCACTTATTTATAACAATACAGTCATATTTGTGGTTTTCGTAGAAGATTTTTTTGATAAAATAAGGTGTACAAATATATCACAAATTTATTCAAGATTTATAAATAATTTCATTTAATATTCTGAAACTATTTATAAGTAATACATTAATTCCATCTAAGTAACCATTTCTGGCAATCTCCCCCATAAATTATGTACGGGTCATTATTGTAATGTATTAATGTAGACCAGTTTCAAATTCCTCGAAAAAAATTAAAAATTTTCTGAATTATAAATATATAAATAATTAATTTGGCTGTCAAATCTAAACAAATATAGCAAAGAAAAAACTCACCACCATGAAATCTTAGCAGCAGAACTACATTTGATGCAAAAAAAAACTCCCCCGTTACGGAATATCTGATTATCAATAACTAAATTTTTTCAGCATAAAATATGGCACACACTGACGTTTACACTCTTTCTTAATGAAAGATGCCATAAATAAAGGCCACTACAAAAAGATTTACTGCTGTTTCTACTGTGTGTCAAAGTATGAGCTGTCAAGCAAAGCGAGGAAAGTTGTATGTAAATCAGCTATAACAAGCTAAAAAAACACCAAATTTTCAGTATTTTTTAATTTGTCATAAATTTTTTTAATGATGTTACCTGTTTACACAGACACAACCTTGTTACTCGTATTTACACTCATCAAATATGGTTTATCTGGAATATCTGGCATAATATTTATACTCTCGCAACGTGTCTGTTTAGATCTTGCTCTAAACCCTATACCTGTAATATAATAATTTACGACACTCTCGTTGAATTTTTCCTTATATACACAATATATTAAATTTTGTCCCTTAGATTGAGTTTATATCGCACATGTGTTCTTAGATTGACTTTACGAGTATATGAGCTAAAGTAAAAGTTAATATGTCAAATATGATTGCAGTCTATTCAAAATTTCGTCGAATAATAAATGTTGAATTTTTATTATTCATTTTTATACTCTCGCAATATGTTGCAACAGTTTGTCCATAGAGTTTTGTTCCCCTAACGGTTGTTTGTAACAGCTAAAGCTAATTGAGTTAGATATACACATATATATATGTGTATATATATATAAGTATGTATATGTATGTATATACAAATAAGTATATATATATATATAAATGATCAGGATGAAGAGACGAGTTGAAATCCGAGTGACCGTCTGTGCCTCTGTCCGTCCGTCCGTGCAAGCGATTACTTAAGTAAAAATTAAAATATCTTGTTGATTTTGCTGATGCTATTTCAGATGGGCGTAGTCGGTACAATTTAGTACGGAGAATATAGTGGGGCGGGGCATCTGTTGGTATAAAAATTTTTTCAAGTTGGATACGGCGCTCCCAAAGATTTAATGTACATATTTCACAAACCGTTTAAGCTATAATAATGACATTTGCCCAGAACAAGTTTTTCTAGAATGTCCTCATATACTGAGAAGATATGTGAAATCAGATAATAATCACTCCCACCTCACATACAAAGATTATGTTGAAAACTACTTAAAGTGCGTTATCTCGTGGAGAAGAAACACGTTAAAAATATTAAATCTTATAGTAAATATGGCATGGACGGCTGCACAGGATAAATTTTGACGATGGGTGTGACACCGTCCACTTTAAGGTGAAATCCCTATATGAGACGCATCTCAAGAACGTCTTAACCAATTTTAACCAAAATTGGTATATGACATTTGTAATTTGCACTCTTATGCTACTTCGTGAAAATTGGCGAAATTGGCGAAATCGGATGACAACCACACCTACTTCTCATATAACACAATTTTAAATTTAATCCGAATTACATCAGCTCCCATTCACTACATATAATCATTTTCGTTATTCTTTATGCCAAATATGTCGGGCAGTGAGTTGTCTTCTTAAAACTGCGTGGAGACATGTTACCTAATGTGCTTGAGTAAAGACAAAAGTTAATGCAATAAGTCCAGACCTTCCATTAGCCCTAATATACGCGACATAATGATTTCCGACTTTCCTTTCCACACTTTAAATAATGTGATTCCGCTCTAAATATGAATGAAATCGGTCTAGACCGTGGTCTAAGGCGCTTTTTCCTAATACAATGATTTCCGTTTCTCTAGTTGAATTTTTCCTTGTGTGCCTTACCTTATATATTTAATCAAACAACTTTGGTTGAGTTTATATCGCATTTATCTTATTTGAGTTAATTTGATAGATTTTGATATAAATATCTCGGACACGAAGCAATATATAGTAATGAAAGTACGTGAGTCTATGGACCTCTAATATAAGTTAATAAGATAACAAATATTGTAATTCATTAACTGTTTCGTCGAATAATGAATGTTGAATTCTTCCGCAACATTTTTTAATATAAAGATTTTCCAGCACTCGAAAGTTTTTCCCCTCCTTTGATCCTTGCATATTGAGAGAGTATAAAATGTTCAGTTACACACAACTTAGCCCTTCGTTACTTGTTTATATTATTTTACTTTCTTAATGATTTTGTGATATAAAAACCAAGTGAAATTTTTACTTCGCTGGTATATATATGCAAATACTGAATACATTTACAGAATCTTTGGCCTTTGGTGAGGTCGCATCACAAACACAAAATCTCTATCCCTGTCGTGGAGCAATAACCTTAACCTTATCTAGAGTACTGTCAAAGTTTCATGACATTCCATTGAATCATTCTCAAGTTATTAGTCTCAAAATGACACTACCTCTGGTTTTTTGTTAACAATAGAAAAGAGTGAATTTCCTATTTTGACAAAATATTAGTTCCTGGTGGAAAAAACACCGCTGATGCAAAACAATGTCTTGATGAGTAATGTGATAAATCTGTCCCAGCATATTCAACGGTCAAGTACTGATTTGTTGAATTTCATCGTATTCCTTGCCTGAACGTGCTGGGTGACTCTAAAATTAAATTTAGTGAGTTAGTTAACATCATTGGTATCTCAAAAAAAAAAAAATTAAAAAAATACGTAAATCATATCATTAACGAATTTTTGCAGTTGAAAAAGCTTAGCGTCCAATGGGTCAGCTTTTTTTGAACATCGATCAAAGAGACAAACGTGTTTCGCGCTTTGCGACAATGCCCGTAGTCCAAATTGTGTAATATAATAATTGGCAATTGGCGACTTTTTCAAAGAGGTAACCTCTAACATGGTAAAATGATCAACCAATATTACTTTAGCTATTATTATCTTGTTAGGTGACACTGATAAATGGTAACATTTTGTTCAACGAACAGAACAAATTTTATTCAATTGTAAGAAAACAAGTTTGTGGTTTATTTATATAATAGACACTCAAATTCAATTTTACACAAATATTATATTTAAGAATTCATGCCACAATTAAATTTTACATCGAAAATTTTTTGCCCCTGACTTCCAACTGATATCCTCACTTTATCCAAGATTATTATGGAATGCTTGATATCCAAAGGACAGATTGCAAATTAGAAGAGATGAAACACAAAATAAAAATTGCACTCCATCGTTGCAAAAATACCAGCAATTGTGAAAAAATAAAGGGATTTTAATATTTTATGATTTTTATTTTATTCTTATTTTTCATTAATTTTTTATTCTTATAATAAAATATATATTTAGTTATTACTATTCATTCATTTCTTATGCACATAAGTCTAATATTATACAACTATGTTTTGTCATGCTAGCACATGAGTATGTATGTATTGTTTATTATAATTAGTTGTTTTTTTTTTATATGTAATCGCATAAATTTTTACATACATTCCATGTACTGTATATACTATGTATTAATCAGACATTTCAATTTATAATAAAATGTCGGCATGAAGGTGAAATTTTTTTCTGATTTATAATCTAAGCACTCTTATCGTTATACATATATATTTGTATTATATATTGTATGTGTATAAAAGGGCAAAGGTGAGGGATAAGAGAACTAGGAATATAATTAACGCAGACGCATGATCCATTCTTGTGTACGACTTAATGTGTAACCAAACCATATATTAATTGTGTCTCCCCTGTAAATTAGCTTAGTAACAAGAATTTGTTAATTATGTGTGCTTGTCTGGTTGAGGCCTTAAAATGACAATTGATATAGTTAAGTTAAAGTGAACAAATATATACACAAATAGAAACAATTAGTAATTTCTACTGTCACTGCAAAATGTGTGCACACAAAATAGAGCGAAACAATAAAGCTTAAATACTAAAAACCGTAATAAACTTAAACGAATGAAATCAAGTACCGTACTGTGTACCGTACAATTTGAACCCATTTTCTCCCAGCCGCCATTCACATGAATGTTGAAACTTGTCCTTCAGGTTAGTGATATGATTAGGTAGTAATAAATCAACCTTATCTACACTAACAACTCGCTCATCCACTTTGATTATCCTGTGGTATATTAATTTCGTATTTAATAACTTGAGCTGCATTGGTGCCTTGCAGAACTTGCAGGTGCAGCGCCTGATGATTGGCTATCAACATAGCCGATTGTGGTTGTTGTTGTTTATCCGAGCGGCTGTGCTGTTCGTGTGTTAAATCCTAAATGGAAAAAAGAAAAACTGTTTCTACTTTGAATTCAAATTAAGCATATAACAGGTATACATACATAAATAAATAATGATTAACATGGTCGTGCATCCAAACATTTGTAAATTGTAAACCTCTATCTTCTTTGGTACTTACAACTTATAGTTAACAACGGATTCACATATATGGCAAAATAATAAAAACAAAAAAAATTGTTTTAAGCAAATAATTAAATCATTTTACTTGACTTAAAATTTTTATACCCCATTACTTGTACATATATAGGTTATGTAAAAGAATTTATGCAACATTTCTATTAACAGTTTTATTTTCAATATATGTGATATATTTGTATTTTTCCGTGTCCAATACCTTGTATTTGATTTAAATGCATAATCCTTAGCTGCTGGCAATATAATTTGTATTGCTTTCATAATCTCTCTATGTGTTATGTACTTGTTTTCGTAATTACATGTTTTAAAAACCTAAAGATATTGGACTAAAAAGAGAATATGTGTGTATGCATATTAATTGCATAATGCATAAATATTTTACATTACTAATTTGATCAGCACAGCAAGAAATCATTTTTGATCGGATAGTAACTTAAAGTGGAGCAAGCACCTTTCAGGCATTAGTTCTTTCTGTTTGTATATGTTAATTATTTTTTAGCTCACTTTCAATTCATTTTCAAGCGCACAATTATTTACAAGTAATCTAAGGGAGCAGTGTTGTTACATCTTACAGTATAAAAATTTGCCCTCACTTATTTCCTCACAGATTACTATTAAAAGTGTGAATAAATTCTTAAGTTTTCTTCGAGCAAGTTGTCGTTCAGTTTAGATTAGCTTAAGTTCTTTTAAGGTTACCAAAAAAATTTCGCCTGCCTTCATATATTTATTTCATATTCTATTTTTGAAAAGTGCACTATGTAAATAATATTTTTAATTTTATTTATTTATTTCCTTACCATTATGTTAGTATTTTGCGTATGCAGTTTTATTTCGTGGTTGTTTGATATGAGGATTCTGGCTTGATGTTAAGCGTTGGTTATTTGTCGTAGCGTAACGTTACCGAGTTCGTGTAAAAATTATAATGGAAGCGTTGCAAAGCCGGCTTGCGTATTTTGCAGATTTACTCTTTTGTGGACTACACAGCGATGTGCAGCTTTTTTGTATTTATTATATTTTGTTTATCTATTGCTTATCAATGCAATCAACGCACCTGTTGTTGTTGTTGTTGCTGCTGCTGCTGTTGTTGTTGTTGTTGTTGTTGTTGCTGTTGTTGTTGTTGTTGAGCGACAGCAGCTGACGGTTTGGTCTCCAAATGCTGACGCTGATGTAGCATCAAGTGATTCTTCTGGAAGAATGCCTTGCCACACTCGCATACATGTGTGCGTACGGTGCAGCCACCGTTAGGATGTCTTCGATTATGCTGCATAAGACCATGCTTGGCTGCGAATCCTTTACCGCAGCTGGCGCAAAAATGTGACTTTGGTTTGGGCGGTGTTACCTGCTGTTGTTGTGGATGATGCTGTTGTGGTCCTGCATTTGTCAGTTGCTGTTGCGGCTGTTGATGATGCATCACTCCGGGCACATTCGTAACAACACCCTGTGGATGTGTTGCTGCGGCAGCCTGTACTAATGTTGTTTGCGTCATGACTTGTCCTGTTGATGAAATTATCTGCACGGGTACTGTATTCTGAGCCACTATATTGGGGTTGGTAGCAACTACCGTGGCGCCTGGATTAAGGCCGCTGTTGAGGAAGTGACCAGGCAGTGCCGCAGTTAAAGCGCACAAATCAGTCATAAGGCTTTTGTCACCTGTATGTAATCGCAAATGAAGCGCTAACGCTTCTCTACTATTAAAGGCACTTCCACATTCACTGCAAATGCGAAAACAAAATTATTTTCAATTTATGAATAAAACATAGTGTTATTATTGCGTGATAAATGATACTTACCGACAGCCAAATTGCGGTCGGGCAGCATTATTATCACCGCCCACAGTTAATAATGCCGGATTCGCTGGATTACTGACTACAGTAATGGTTTGTGGATGTGACCCTTGCGCTTGTTGTTGCGTATGATGTTGCTGCGTAGAATGTATCTGTTAAGGAAAACAAAAGGGTAAAAAAGGTAAAAACGAATTATCTATATAATATATGAGCAACTTTGTCATATTTGAAAGACACAATGAGACCAAGAACGCATGACCTATGAAATACCGCGTTTTCATAAAATTTATTTTGTAAAATACTTTTTTATAGCAAATCCTTCCCACGAGAATATAGAAATATACTTACCGCAGTATTTGAGGAGTTTGGATTTACGCCTCCGTGCGTATTACGCACATGTTGATTTAATTCGGCTTTAGACATAAAGCCCTCTCCACAACTGATGCAAGGATATGGCTGGTCGCCGGTGTGAATCCTAAAAAAGTGTGCATTGTTAGCCACTAATTTCTTTTACAAGTGATAATGGCAGTTACCTCATGTGAGAAACCAACGTACGCTTCTGTAAGAACTCTTTGCCGCACAGAGTGCAGGAGTGTGGTACTTTACCGTGTATGCGGCCATGATTAACTAATTGAAATTTGCGCGGAAATGTAGCTCCGCAATCTGGACACACAAATGGGTTCAGCGAGCCATGAAAACTGAAAGTACAAGGACAAGAAATAACATTTCAATTCAATTAAAAGGTATATGAATTTACCGTGAATGCATTATTAAGTGATTCTCCTGAGCAAAACTTTCACCACATTCTTCACAAACGTATGGCCGTTCGCCAGCGTGAAATTTACTATGGGTCACTAAATGTCGCTTCAATGGGAACGTTCGCCCACATTCGGGGCACACGAATGGCCTATCACGACTATGAACACGTGAATGTGTCAACAGGTGGTGCTTTAAAGTAAAACTTTTCTTGCATTCAGTACACTGAAAGGGCCGATCAGTTGAATGCAACAGTAGATGTGTATTGAGGCAGTGCTTATGAGCAAAGCTCTTGCTACAATGTACGCACACATGCGGCCGTTCACCTAAAATACAGTTTTGCACTGTAAATTTTAATCGAATATATAATTTTGTATTTAAGAAAATATACCTGTATGGACTCGCGCGTGTGTTGTTAAATGATGCTTTAGTAAAAACGATTTGCCGCATTCGTCGCAACTGTATGGTCGCTCCTTCTTAACAGTGGCGTCATTCTATTGGATACAAAAAAATATGTCTGCATTCTTGACACAACGCAAATGCATATGAAATTTTCTCTTACCTCGTTATAATTCATGTTATCTTGCAACTCCGTTTTTGGAGATAGCTCTAGTGTACCGGGCTCCAACTTTAAGTTGGGTGTATCCCCTTGTGAATCATCTGCCTCTTCCAAACCTTGAATCACTTTTTGAACTTGTACCGATATACCCGGTAAAATGTCACCTGAGAGTGTGAGCATTACAGAAGGAATAGAAATCAAAGAAAATATGAAAAAAGTGGGAATTAATATATAGAAATAAATATCATACAGATGTTTCCCAAACACAAAATTAATGTCATGATTTTAAATATGTTAGTCTTAGTATTGTGTTTGGTGGCTCAGTAGTAACCCAATTGCAAAAATCGATCCGGATGTCCGTTTTTGGCAACAAATTGTCCAGTTCTTTACTGATCGAATATATTTTAGTGAATCCTAGACATTTTTGGACAGAACGGAAAACTACATTTAAAAACTAAATTTAAAAAAATTTCAATATATACCTATGAGCTAAATGATTTTATAGTCATACAAAATTATGACAAAAATAATTTAATTGCTCGGAAAATTTAAGAAAATTTAAATATTTTCGATTTAAACTAAACCAAGCATAATTATTATTACACAATTTTTTGTAATGCAGTATGCAATGAATCTGAATTTGTCTCGAGAACTTATATGCATTTTACTATTGCAGAACTTTAGACATTGGAGCAATTACAAATGATTTCAAGTAAAAGTCAAGGATAAGTAATTATTATAAATAAACGCACCATATTGAAAGCGATACTTACAACGATACATCGAATTAGGAAATTTAATTCTTAATATATGACAGTCAGTTATTTTAATTGTTATATTTGATATATTTAATAAATTTAGTTTAAGAGAACGCATTAATGTGGTATATGATTTGACATGAAATAGTGATTTGATTATGACTTTTACTACTGACTATTAAAAAAAAAGTATACAAAAAAATATTAATGCTACACGCGTATTAAAAAAAAATAAATGATAGTGATAATGTAAGCACACAAAAACCTTATGCACCAACACCAAGCCGCATTAACACCAACATATGTATAATTTAATTTTCCTAATAGATAAAAAATTAGGAATATCAAAAACAATATTAAAACCATTATAATCAACTATTTTGTATGATATAAAATAAGGATAATTTCGTAAAGCCACCGTTTAAAGTAAATTCCAACATTTTCGAAATGTAACTGAGACGAGACTGTTGCATTTTCGGAAAGAAATACACAATCCAGAAACAATTTTGAATATGGCGCGCACTTCTTAAATTCATTCTCATTGCACATTACGGCAAGAAGTGCCAAAAATAATTGATCCATTAAAAAAACTGATTTCACGCACTTTCTAACACATTATTTGACAAGTTAATTTGTACTAGAAAAATCTAACGATCAGTACAAAAAATGTTAGCATTTCTAATGTCTTCGTTTTCAAATCCCTATGCATTAGTAGAAAGAAGTAGATCGTCACACGATGATTAAAGGCACGGACGAGGGAGCTTAGAATTTCTTTGAAATTTTTACAGTCTTACTTGTCGTCCCATGTCCGTCTGCAGTAGTGATCGTGTGAGTCTGTTGAGATGCGGCAAGCGCTCGTTTCATTAAAATCTCGTTGCATTCCTCTGCAGTGAGATGAATCGGCCCGATGGGACTAAAATGCGTTTTAGCGCCAGCTGTTGTCGTTAGAATGGTCTGTGACTTCGTGTCGACGATACCATTAGTCAGAGAATGTGACTGATCTGATTGATCTACAAGTAGGTCTAAATCAAAAGCAAATATTTTGTTTTGTTTTGAAACACTATTAAATATACTCGATTGGTGTGCATGGACTTGGATGCTTACAATTTTTGTCGCAATTAATACTGAGCACTTGTTGGTCTTGTTTCTTCACCACCGATGGTGTAGTAGTACCTGCAGTTATGACCCTGAAATAGAAGAAAATAAAATTTTTTGTTACGTTATTTTCATTTAATTTCATTTTATGAACATAAAGGGTGTTCTTCCTTAAATTTTGCGACATAATTTTAAAGGTGGTAGCATCGACATAAATTAAAAGTAAGGTTTAAAGACAAGGATTTGCTTCATCATAAGTCTAGGATAAATTTTTTCTTTGCTAAGTGTTTTGAATCCTCCAAATTGCCGTTTTTTGGAATTTAACAAATTATTACATAGTTTATTTAAGTTTTAATGTGCTTATTTGTCAATATCATGAAAAGTTTTTAAATTTTAAACATTGCTTATCTATTGGGTTGTTCGGAAAGTCATTTCGTTTTTTCCCGCCAGAGGACTTAATTACGTTTTTTCGAAACTAACTTCACACTTAAGCCCCATAACCATTATATGTCATGAGAGCTGATATTGCAAGGCTTGTGTGTGAAAAAGTTCTATTAATTCTACCCAGTAGTTTTTGGTTGGTGCCTTTTTAAATATGGAGAGCAATAAGCAGCATTTTCGTCATATTTTACTTTTTAACTTCAGAAAAGGTAAAAATGCTGTCCAAGCGAGAAAAAAATTGACGGATGTGTATGGAGAAGGCGTGTTAACAGTACGCCAGTGCCAGAACTGGTTTGCAAAATTTCGATCCGGCAATTTTGATGTCGAAGATGCACCACGGTCTGGAAGGCCGGTCGAAGCTGACAAAGATGCGATAAAGGCATTAGTTGATGCAAATCGGCGAATCACCACACGAGAGATCGGTGAGAGGTTAAATTTGTCGAATTCAACTGTTTATGGCCATTTGAAAGGCATGAACTTAACCTCGAAGCTCGATGTGTGGGTGCCCCATGTCCTTACCGAGCGAAATTTGTGTCGTCGTGTTGACGCGTGTGATTCGCTCCTCAAACGTCTAGAAAATTATCCATTTTTGAAGCGGATTATTACTGGGGACGAAAAATGGGTTGTATACAACAATGTTAAACGCAAGAGGTCATGGAGCAGAAAAGATGAACCGGCTCAAAGCGTGTCAAAAGCCAACATTCACCAAAAAAAGGTGATGCTCTCCGTTTGGTGGGATGTCAAAGGAATCGTTTTTTTTTGAGCTTTTGCCGGACAATACAACGATTAATTCAGAAGTCTATTGTCATCAGCTGGACAAATTGAATGATTCACTTAAAGAGAAGAGGCCCGAATTAATCAACAGGAAGGGTGTAGTGTTCCACCAGGATAATGCGAGACCTCACACAAGTTTGGTCACTCGCCAAAAACTTTTACAGCTTGAATGGGACGTACTGCAACATCCACCATATTCTCCAGATCTGGCGCCTTCCGACTACTATTTGTTCCGGTCCCTGCAAAATTTTTTGGATGGCAAAACCTTTACCTCAAATGAAGATGTCAAAAACCACCTGGACGAGTTTTTTGCCAGCAAGGACCAAAACTTTTATGAGAGGGGAATTATGTTACTGCCAGAAAGATGGCAAAAGGTGTTGGACCAGAATGGCCAATATATAATTTAATAAAATATTTATTCATTATACGAAAACTGTCTTTCATGTTCCCCAAAAAAAACGAAATGACTTTCCGAACAACCCAATAAATCCCTGTTTGAAGTAAATTAGTTTGAAGCAAAATAATAAATGTTATAATTCTATTGGTAGATATAAGATTCCCATGAAATATGTATTTATAAATAAACAATAAAAGCTTACCGTTGCGGTCCTGGTGCAAATGGTTCATTTACAACAAACATACGTCTTACAACACCTCCTTTCTGAGCCGTCAATCCTCCCTTAACGTCCTTCTGTACAGTTAAAGAGCCATCTGTGGATAGCAAATATGGCATCTGCAAAACCATATCTTAATTTAGAACAATACTAGTAATTATATAATGTAAATTATAAATTGAGATAATATAAATTAAAAAAAAATTTAACAAAATATATATCCAAGGTGTTGTAGGTTCCATAATTTTTTAATTTACATTATTTAAAATACACCTCTAATTGTATATTAAGAACGAAAAGAGCACGTATTAGAATGTAAAATTTTTTTTAGAAATATAGTATAATTTTGGACATAACTTTGAATGAAAAAGAATTTTTTACAAAAAATGTGATACAAAAATCTCTAATGTTCTACAATTCAAGGTTCATAAGTATCCAATAATTTAACTAATTATTCTCAACTAAACATATTGATGAACTTATTGCTGAAGCTGGCATTCAAAAGAATAATAAAATAAGCATGTTAAAAACCAAAAAAAAATTTTATGTGAGTTCAAGCTAACAACATTATTGTCATATAAAAACAAAAATATTTTTTTTTTGAAAACGATATTATTTTCATTTTATTTAAGTTCAATTTTTGAACCATTGATTCAAGGCTAAGCATTGTTGGATTGCATGTTGTTTAATTTTCATTACTTTAAATATAGCTAAAAATACTAATCAAAATGGTTTTTTTTTTTTCTCTTTATCCATACTTAGAAGTTATCCTTCGGAAAAAAATGTAAGATATTGAAACATATTCTGGTGCCATGAGTGGTGGACATTACACATCCCCTCAAAAAAGCAACAGCTTACAAACCAAACATACCAATTAGAATAACTTACAACAGAAAAATGTAAACAAACAAACACATATCTCCTTTTACACACACAATCCCAAACTAGAGAGCACGCATCTTACCCACAATTGGACTTGTCAGTATATTTTTGCGCCAAAAACTCGACAACACAAAATACACAACACATTTAACCAAGCGTTTCATTGTGTGTATTCAGCAGCACGATACATGCAGCCGCGTGTGTACTTGTCACCCATGTGTGGTGTTGCTTTTTCACTGCTAAAGAGCAACACTACATTAAATGAAATACTACACAAGTGTATTGAGATACCATTTTTACCATTACCATTTGCCATTTCAGAATAAATGCAGGTTACTCCGAAAAAATACAACCCTGTGCTCAAATCTTCGCCTTCGTTATTATTTGCCAATAGCGAAGCGAATTTATGAAGTCGCCATTTTAAAATTGGTCTACGATTCAATAAATTACTATATATATTTATATGTATGCATATGCATTTTATTAGCCACATATTCAGTTCTCAATTCATTAAGCTTTTATCAAATTGAAACAGTTGTTTTAGATACAAAGCAAATGTCAATGTTCATGGTGTCCACTACTCTTGCATGTGACAAAGTGTGACCGTAGCCGATAACGATTGTGGTGGCGTTACATAAAACCTCGTATACGTATATTCGCACACATTCATCTGTACGTATGAGCACAAGGTACATACATGTAAGCCTTAGTACGTGCATACATATTGTATGTATGGATATATGTATATGCATTTCTTTCAAAAAGTACACGCACTATATGTACAAGTATGCATGAATATGAGAAATTGATATGAAGGGGGAGTTAAGGTGTGCTTGTACACAGACACCAACTGAGACACTGGGGCTCTAAAAACAATACATTCGTGGTAACGAAATAAAAACGCGTCTACACGCTATCTATCTGCAAAAAAAGGAATCAACATAACCAGACATTACATTTTTGTTTTGCTCACTTACGGACTCACTGCTGACTGTGTAATTTATATTTGCCGGAATCTCCAGAACAGACTCTGTACGGGTATTATCTGCGAATCCCCAAGTATAGCCGAAGCCCTGTTGTGGATTACTGTGTGCTGCACACATTTTTGGAGTTTTCTTCTTGATTTACCCGCCTTTTTCACTTTATCATAGGCAAACTTAACTCTTAAATAGTACTTTGTAACGTTTTGGATATTTTTCAGCAATTGAGACAAAATATATGTATATATTATCCGTATGTTCCCACGCTGGCAATTAGAATAAATGTAAAACGCGCCCAACTCGGACTGTACCACTTGCCACTTGCCACTTGTCACAAAATGCAATTAGTAGTGCAAGTTATAACATTCAACAACACGTTGTTCGTCTTTTCTTTAGATAACCAAGCACTGGATCGACAGTGCAAATTTTAAACTTGTGAAAATAGAAAGTTATTTCGCTTCCTTGCATGCATGCGCCATTTTAAGCGAATTACACTAATTAAAAAGCAAAGGCACATCAAATCCTATTTCCTTTTTGTTTTTACTGATAAGTCACTTCACATTTATTATTTTCCTCACAATAATAAAATTTTCAATCAGCACAAATACCGCGTAAACTATGTTAAACACACATTGAAATTCGACCAAATATCACTGACGCCATTTTGAAATTCCTATTTGGATTCAGAACTCCTCGTTATCGTTTTTCGTCTCGCTTCGTGTTGACGAGGTCAATTCAGCACTAATGCGAAAGATTCAGCAACAGTTAATAGTTTCACTCAAGTTTGGTATGGTACAAAAATTCTACACCAAAGATTAAATATTTAAATTATGACATTGCTTATGTTATTACTTATTTAGTTACGCTACACGGCGAACATAATTGAAGAATTTACTGTCAAAGAAAATCAATCAATGCAAGAAAAAAATTTACGGATAGGTGGTGCGCAACGCAGTCACATTCAGCACCATACAGGGTTGTATTATGTATAAAATGATATGTATTTCCACCTGAAAGTGCTCTCAAATTTGTCTTACAAACAAGTTTATTTTTATTTTTTTTTTATTTTTTAATGCTAAGCCCATTTCATTTTCTGGTTCCGCATCGTACATAAATATATTGTAAGCAGCTCTCTTACTTTTTTACACCCCTTCTCTGTTAGCACGATAATACTGTTTCTTCGGAATTTATTCAGAAGATTGCTACAACAATTTTACACCCGTATTTGCAGAAGTCTTCAAGATTATAGTTGCCGGTACAACTGCGGTGATACTATAATATAATAGGATTTTGCTTTCTGGAAGGCTACTTACGCTAGAGTACCTGAAAACGCAGTATCAACCCTGAGTTTCCATTTGTGAAAAGCATTGTTCAAAAGGTTTAGCAGCATTGCTCAAATTTTTGGCAGCAATCGCATAATGAAACATAAACAAATGGAAAACAACGATGTTTATTATACTCTAGCGACATGTTGCAACAGATTATAACAGTTTCGTTCACATAAGGGTTGTTTGTAACACCTAAAACTAATCGAGATAGATATAGAATTATATATATGTACATAGGTGCCCAGGATGTTGAGACGCGTTGAATTCCGAATGACTGTCTGTCCATCCGTCCGGGCAACCGATAACTTGAGTAAAAATTGAGATATCGATAAGCCATAATCGGCCAATTGAAACGCCCAAAAAATGTCGCTAATCGAAAATCTATAAAGTGCTATAACTAAGCAACAAATTAAGCTGCAACGGGTAATTTGGTACAGAGAATTGTAGTGGATGGGGGCATCGGTGGTAAAAAAAATTTGTAAAAGTGGATGGCCCGGCCCCCAATAGGTTCAATGTACATATCTCTCAAACCGATAAAGATATACCACAAAATATGCTCAGTATAAGTGCTTCTACCGCTTCCTCACACAGTAGGAAAATTAGTGAATTCGGATAATAACCACGCCCACATCTCATACGAAGTTTATGTTGAAAACTACTAAAAGTGCGTTAACTCACCGAAGAAACACGTTAGAAACATTGTATCACACAGTAAAGATGGTACAGAAGCCGATGTGCTTTACGTGGATACCTGCCGTTTGTTACAGCCTAACCCCATGGTTATGGTGTGTTCAAAAACACAACGCATCAACAACGATGAACGGAACGGAAAAATGTGTTGATCAGCGCCCCGTCAGTGAAATCGTTTTGCTAAAACCAATCGGTACCGATTGGCTTTGTGGAAATGAACACAATAACCACCTTGGTAGGGCTCGAGGCCCATCTAAAACCTCTGCCGTACTTTGGGTCCGACACCCGGTTGGAGTGCAACTCCACATTGAGCTGTACCGTCCAACAGCTCTACCCGCATTCAGGTATTAAACCACAGCCACCACGATACTCTCCGAAGGGCCTACTTTTATGAGCAGGTTGGAGAGGCCTGTAACTCTAATAGGCTCCTGCTCCCCGTTATACCAGATTAAAGTCTCCGGTCAGACCTCGTAACCGGGACTACTTCCAGTAGAGCTACCCATTCAACTCAGACTGGTGGCATTTGTAGCTTGAACTCAAATGCCTCTTTAAGTGTTTGCATAATACATTTAAAGTGTTATAAACTCAGTTCAAGCTAAGTAATATAGCACTATTTCTGACACATCTAATCCTATTTTAGAGCAAAGTCTATTTCAAATGCAGTACATTTTAAGGGTTTTAGTCGCCTCTTACGACAGCCATGCCTTACCGCGGGTTATTTTTATCCCCCGACCCACAGGGGGAAGTAAAGATGATACAGCAGGGATGCACAGGAATCCGTATAAAATTTTTACAATTGGTGTGGCACCACCTATTTTACAATAAATCCTATATCTCAAAATCGCTATACCAATATCAACTAAGTTTGGTACTTGACATTATATTTGCATTCTCATGTCACATTGTAAAAATGGGCGAAGTCGGGTAACAACCACGCTTACTTTCCATATAACACAATTTTTATTTCATCTGATTCTTTCACTTTAAAGTATATAAATCAAGCACCAATTAAGATATTGAACTAAAACTTTGTACGAATAATGTCTTCAAAATATGCCATCTCATGCGTAAAAATAGTAGAAATCTGCAAATAACCTTTTAAGCCCCCAGATACCCAATATAATTATATAAATATCGCTAATACTATAAGATGACGTAGTGAAATTCCAGGATATGTTTTCATGACAATACTGTGTGGTTATGTCAAAAATAATGAAAATCGGGTAAATACTTCCCCTAGTCCTCATATATCTAACATATGGATTTTCAACCTGCCGGTAGACTTTATACCATATATATCGGTAAATATATGAGATGTCATTATGAATCTCGAGGATTATCTTTCCATGATAATAATGCACTCTTGTGTAAAAAATGGGGAAAATCGGGGAAAATTTTTTCCTAGTCCCCTTATATCTAATATAACAATTTTCAACCTTCCATTAAAGTATATATCATATATTTCAGTCAATATATGAGTTATCCCTGTGAAATAGTTTGCCCATGTGTATAAAATGGATAAAATCGGGTAAACACTTCCAATAGTCACCATATACCTAATATAAAAATTTCAAACTTCCTGTTGGATTTATGCCGTATTCGTAGTATATACCGGTCGACCTGTATCTTAATGAATTATATTATTCATTAAGAATTATATTCAATAAGAATATTTACATCTTTATGTCACATTGTAAAAATGAGTGAAATTGAATAACAACCACGCTTACTTCTCATACAACACAATTTTAAATTCACTCTGATTTTTTCACTTTAAAGTATATAAATCAAACAGCAATTAAAATATGGGAATGAAACTTTGTACAAATAGTGCTCTCAAGATATTTCATTACATGCGAAAGTTTTTTCGAAATCGGTTTTTAACTTTTCAAGTCTTCATACACTCAATATAAGAACCACAGTAGCTATAGCTGCCTCTATATCGAAAATATCGACAAAAGAACAAGACAACAACAAGACAAAAAAAATATTACCTGATAGTAATGTTCTCTTATGTCAAAAATGGGGAAAATCGGTTAAATACTTTTCCTACCCCCAATATACCTAATATAAGGATTTTCAACCTCCCTTTAGACTTTATACCAGATATTTTGGTAAATCTGTAAAATATCATAATGATTTCATTATTTCATTATTGCATTATCCTCGAATTTTCGAGGATTATCTTTCCATGATATACTCTGCTCTTGTGTCAAAAATGGGGAAAATCGGGTAAACACTGCACCCCCCGTAGCCCTCATATACCTAATATAAGAATTTCAAACGTCCGGTTGACTTTATACCGTATATATCGAACCATATCTAGCTATCCTAACCAGATTAAGTGAACATATAATATTGGATGTACCATAGTTTAACGCCGAGAATAACCCCAGCTCCCATATACTACATATGATAATTTTCGTTATTCTAGCAGACTTTAAGCCAAATATGTTGGTCACTGTGTGAGTTATCTTCTTCTTTAAAATTGCGTGGAAACATGTTCCCTAGTATACTTGAGTAATGAAAAGGGTTAATGAGATCAGTGCAGACCTTTCCCTAGCCCAAATATACCCGATATAAGAATTCTTAACTTTCCAGATGACTTTAAACCGTTTATGTTGGTCAATATGTGTGATATTTTAATGAAATTAAGTGGGTATGTTTTCTTTAAACATCATGCGGTGTAGTTAATTTGGTAAATTTTAATATAAATATTTCAGACACGAAGCAAAATATAGTAATAAAACTCCGTCAGGCCTGACCTGTAATATAAGTTAATAAGATACCAAATATAATTGAAATCCATTTACGGTTTCGTCGAATAATGGATGTTTAATTCTTATGCAACATTTTTTAATATAAAGTTATGTCCGCACCCTCCTTTGAGCCTTGCATATTGCGAGAGTATAAAATGTTCGGATACCCAAACTTAGCCCCGCCTTACTTGTTTAATATAAAGTTATGCCAGCACCTGAAAGCATTTCCCCTCCTTTGAGCCTTCCGTATTGCGAGAGTATAAAATATTCGGTTACACCCTAACTTACAGCCCTCTCTCTAAAGAATATGAATTTCAATTCAATTATTATATGCACTTTATGTTTTTGTGGTCGATTTTCAAAATTAATAGAATAGCTAATGCCACATAGGGTTAGGGTAGACTGTCATGTTCTTTTGCTAAATTGTATGCAGTATATCCATTTTTGGCACAAGTTTTTTTGCACACTATTATCAGTAAAAATACATCACAGATTGGCAGATATTTTCGGTAAAAAGTCAGCCATTAGCACTGAGGTCCATATATTCGGTGTCTGTAGCATGAAAAATTATTATACGATTTCGACATATTTGCACAAGGGTTTACTTATTTATTAATTTATATATTGTACAGTGAAAGAATCAGGTGGAATTTAAAATCGTGTTATATGGAAACTAAGTGTGGTTGTAGTCGTACTGTAATATAAGGATGCCAGGATAATGTTATGCACAAAATTTGGTTGAAATTGGCTGAGTAGTTGCTGAGATATGAAATTTCAACTAGAAGTAGGCTGAGTCACGCCTATTGATGAATTTTTTATTGTGAATTTTAACGTTTCAGTGAGTTAAAACACATTTATTAGTTTTCAACAAAACCTTTGGATTTGGGGTGGACGTGGTTATTGTCCGATTTCACCTGTTTTCACGATGTATGAGATCGTGCTAGAAAGACTTGTTCTCAGCAAGTTTGGTTGGGCTGGCCCACCTCCATTTTTTAAGCTTTAAACCACAGATGTCTCTTCTTACTGTGATAACCTGTATCAAATTACAGGTTTGGTTCTTTATTTGTTACTTAGTTATAGCACTTTATTTTTTTCGCTTAAATGAATTTTGTGTGAGTGAGAGTGATGGAATACGTGTGCCAAGTTTCATTACGATATCGAAATTTTTACTGAGGTCTCGTCATCCTGATTATTTTGATGTACAATATAATATATAACTCTATACCTATCTCGATTAGTTTTAGATGTTACAAAAACCGTTACGTGAACAAAACTCTTATACTTTGTACAACATATCGCAAAAATATAAAAACACGTTAGTTGGTGACATCATGAACTTTTGTTTAAAACTAATATGAAACTTTGACAGTTCGTTTCGTTTATGACTTGTAGTGTCACAATCTTGTAAAATCTCCTCAGAAAAGCTAACATTTTTACCCGAGCCAGCGTTCACGTAATACGAAATTTACACTCATATTTGAGTTCTACTGCTAATTGCTCTGTGCGAAAAACGATCCAATGATTCAACGTTCGATTGAGATTGTGGCAAAGTAGGATAATGTTACTTTGAACTCTGTGGGTAAAAGTTTGCAACTTAAAAGTAAAATTTTTGCGAAAAGACCAGCTTTACGACAACTTTTTTTTAAACACTCTATACGCTTTTGAAAGACTTTTAAAGCTTTTTTCTGATATTTCTTTCTCTAAGTAATCATAATAAATCATAAAATCACTTAAAATTGAGAATATTTTGTATATTCGGTTTCGCTTGAACTTCTTCCCATTACTTCTTATGGATAATGTTGCAATACATATAAAATATACGTGTTTCGAATAGTTTTTCAGCAAATGAAAGCTTTTAAGATTAAAACTGACAATCATCTAAACTGTGTAAATTACAAACCTTTTCGCAGAACTTTGAAATTTTGCCGTGAAAATTAATTTTGATCGAAACTATTTGAAATTAACTAAAATGAGCGAAAAAAATAAGGTTGATAAGTGCTCTGGATTCAAACGCAAAATACAGAACTGAAAGTGATTTGAGTTAATCGAACAGCCACAGTGGTGTGCGACGATTACCTCGTGTGGAATTAAAGGAAATATTCATTTGAAAATCGAAAACATTTCACGAAAAACACTTATCAAGCTGTGTTTGAAGAAAATTCGATTCTAGATTGGAGCACTGATATAAAAATTCGAATAAAGCCAAATTTTGTTGCAACTGTATGAATAAGTTAGTTATCCAGTTTAATGAATGTATGTATGTAGTATGAAGTTTAATGAATGAAATCTGTATGAATAAGCTAGTAAGTCTAGTTTTTTTATAATATTTTGAAAATATAAAAGAGTTTTGTTCTAATCTGTACTCCCAATCTGCTTTGATAAAACTATGCTTTAAATGCAATGGAATTCATGAAAAAACATTATTAAATACTTAATTGAAGCTGTTATGTCAAACAACGGTATTAATTTTTTCTATTTTAAAGCATTGGAAGTTAAAGTTTTCTCGAAAAATGGATATTGTAATGGCTAACACAGCTAAGATTTTGCGATAATTACTAGGATTAAGCCAACATGTCGGTGACATTTTACAACATGGGAAAATATTAAATAACATTCTTTCCTTATTCCCCACACGACGTAATGAGGTGTATTAATTTAGGCATCCTCAGTCCGCATGTTCTACTGATGAATCCTTGCCCCACCAATGGAAATACATAGGCAGATACGTTTGTATGTATTCTGTATATATGTACATATAAATTTACTATATGTTAAAATAAGTAAATTAGTAGGCGAGCTTTAGCAGCATTAGATGTTTTATTTTTGCAAGCCTTGGTTTCGTTGATACCTCGTTGATACTAACGTATATACATACATATCTACACAGTGAATGTATGTATATACGCATATGTATATTTATATAGCTTTGTATGAAATAATGCATATGCATGCAAGTCTAAACAAAGAGCACAAGTGAATGTTTGCTGCTACTCATTGCTAGTGCTCCCCTTCGCTGACTTCAGACTGCTGTGGGTCGGTTGAGAGCTCTGGCCGAACTTCCAGCGGCTTGCTGTTGGCTTGTTGGCTTGTTGGTTTCTTAAGCCAATGTTATTGCCGCTGCCGTGTTGGCCGTTGTCGAACGCCTGTATTGTTACTGCTGGCGATGCAATTTAGTTTCTCAATACCAACTCCAGCAGAGCGTTGAGAAACTTTGCTTGCCTTACATATATACATACATATGTACATCTACAGGTACGTATATAAAAACATACGTATATAGAAATATTATATACACACATATATATGTATATGTATGTATACGCAAATATTTAGTTGTGCTGCTATACGCCGTTTGAGTCTCTTGGAATTGACTTGAATCACTTCGGCATTTTTATGGCCTAAATCCATGTAGGCCTTGAGGAGTTGTAACGTTCGCAGTTCGCAGTTCATCGCTCGAGATAAAACGCGCGCGCGCAGCTGTACGGAAAGCTAACGAGCATTAACAACGATGTGCGGAGGGTGCTGTGGGTGCAATGGGCGCGGTGGCATGTAAGGGGCAGTGACGACGGCGCACCATACCGATTTCCCGAGTTTGTGAGATGCTCAAACGGCGGTAGCGCCGTCGTTGCGGATGGTCTACGGCACGGTGGGGTGTGTAATTAGATGTGCTGACGTCGCTGACGGCGTCCTCAGTGTCGCATGCAAGCAGAGCAATCCAGTCATGTTCGACGCTAGAATAGCCATGGAGCCCCTGGCTGCTACCAGTGTGTTTTCGTATGCGGACGTTTTTACACGTTCGCTCGCTCGCTCGCTCGGTCACTCACTTATTTGTTTCTGTCCGGCCATTCATTTCGTTTTTGTACTAATTTTTTTTTTTGTGTTCACAACGCTCGTTGTTCTTCTTCGTTAGCAAATGATTCTTTTAGTTTCTTATATATGTTATATATATATATATGCATCGTTGCAGTTGTTGTTGTTATTATTGTTGTTAGTTACCTATTGCTATTAAGAGTGCTTTGTTTTTGTTTTTTGTTTATTGTTATTATTGCTTCCGATTTGTGCATTTGAATTTTTAATTTATTTCGTGTAACGGACTTCGGTGGAGCTTGCCACGGGGAACGCGAGAGACGCGTTACGGGTTCTGTCGAACAGCCACTTGACTTCATTACATCGCCAACCCTGGCAGGAACTGCTGCACCATACGTTTAGATCGGTAATTGCAGCGACATACTAGCATACAGTATGAAGAAAACAAAAACAGAAACAAAAAAGAAATAAATAAATAAAGAAACTAATAACCAGTACAACAAGAATAGAGTGTAGCAAGAGTAGCAAACACCAATATCAGACCGACCAATTTAACCGAACGGCATTTAATTCGCACTGGCGGTGGAGTGGAGTGCAGAACTGCGATGTTGCAGTGTGTGCTGGGTGTGGGCGGGAAGCGGAAGGCGCTGTTGTTATGAGCAAAGTGTGTGTGGCGTTGCGAGAGTGCACCTTACCATATTACAAAATTGAATGGGAATTGCGAAACGAACACGAAATCCATAGAAAAGAACAAATACATGGAACAGAATAGAAACAGAAGCTCATAAAAAATTAAACTAAACAAATTTAGTAAATCAAGTGCATTATGGATTATCTCCAAAGTGTTAAGTCTTAGTACTATATATATACATATATTTGTATAAATTACTGTGTTTTTACATATGTATGTCCAAACATTTTTTTACATGCGTACCTACATCTTCGCACCGTATGATTTAGAACTGGAAGTGTCACTATCGTTTGGGCAGGCTTCGAGAGATGCGTACACCCGATGAACTATGTGTATGTATGTATGTATGTTTAGCAAAGTAAATATGTAGGCGTATGCTTTTCGTAAAATATTTATGGTGAATATACCTTGTCAAGTTAGCCTTAGCACTACTGAGGTTCGCAACTCTTCCCAGGGTTTTTTACATAATTTCAATGTATATTGCACTGAAAACTGACCTACATTCTCATATATAATATGTACACGTGCATGTTTGCAGTATGCAGCAGAGGAGGGAATATACCTGATTGGAAAAGAGGATTGGTTATGATAAATGTGCGGCTCACTACTTTTTCCTAAACCCCCTTAACCTTGGATGTACCATAGAAACATTGCAATGGGTATATACATGGATCATCTTAAGACTTTTAGATTTGGTAATATGAATCAATTTGGGCGGAAATTGTTACATTGGTCTATTTGAGCTAAACTTTTTCAAATTATTTCTTATTTCAATTTTTACCTCAAAACAATTTACTCAACATTTTCATAGATATTAGACCAAAAGCAACCAATTCCGTAAAAACAGAAAAATCTTTTGAATAGAGCCTCAGACAATATATGTATGTACAAAAATGGTTTTTTACTTCAAAATTCAAAATTTTAAAAAATCTATTTCACTTAACACAGCAGTATCGGAATAGAATAAAGATTCCTCTTTCTAACCCAAAATAAAACTTGTGACAATTTCGATATTCTAATTCGCTGATCTAAGATGAAAAGGTAAACAACAAGGAGGAAATGTTTGAATTAAACCTCCCATGATGTATGCAACCCTCTAACTTTAATATTATTTTACGTTTTTTTTTTTCAATAAAGCCTAACTTCAGGATCTAGAATTTTATAGTTAAAACCATTATTCATCTTCGAATAAGAGCAAATTTCCCTTTCAAATCTCTGCAAGTTCGTCCGTTTCTCATATTTCAAATATTCCAAATCAGAGAGGAATATCACAGTAATTCAATTTTGTGATTAGGCAACTAAATATTGTCATAGGTCGTTTCGAAATTCTTAACTACACGAATCGGCACTCAAATGGACATACTTACGTACATTTACATTTCATACATCCATGTATGAATACCGAAGTACTTACACACATACATTTATAACCGCTTTAATGTGTTTGCGAAATGTGCGTTCGTTCAGCTCGTACCTACGATTACCTTGTAGGAAATTTCAGGATGATGGATATGCTTGCAAGTTAATTACTTGGAAATAGTCAAAACGAGCTTATTTCCTACTAAGTTTGCTTGGGGCCATTGACGGTGAGTGTGAGATTACCACTCCGTGGGTTTTGGTTCCCCGATGGAAATCTAAAACTATGGTTAAATGTGGCTGTCGCTTAGAGTGTATTGGTGATCTAAAATTGATTAGTCGCTTGGAAGCAACTTATGTTGTAGGCCTATCAATTTCCGATTTACCACCATGAGGTACTCCAAAAATACAAAACAGCAAGAGAAGAAACCGAAACATTTATGTTTAAGTACCAATTAGTATATCTTGTTTGTGTCACCTAAAATTCGATATAGGTCTAAAACAAATAATCAACTGGTTATGAATTCCATCAAAAAGGGTCCTCTTGTGCGATCTGTTGTTTTTCTCACTGGGTCAATACATACTTACAAACTTGAGCACTTTGCATGTGTGTATTTCTGTAGTTCGTTATGCACTCGTAGACACATCGTAATCAGGTGGTAATAGTAACAGAACGTGTGCTTTCGATATGAATAGTTTTCGGTGTTTATATGCTATGCTAAAAGAGATTGAGATCACGCAAAAAGAAGCATGAAACATGAATATAGGTAGACCAAGTCCAAACATAAAGAGCAAAGCAAAAGCGTAAAACATAATGAACATTGGAAAGATTTAGTTTGTGTGTTACAGCAAGAGTCGAACTCTACTCACCCTTTTTTGTAATAATCGTTACTAATGCTCCAAGATATCAAAACCTTTAAAAGAAGCATGAAGAAAGCAAAATCCAAAGCTTTAATATTTCCTGATATAAGCATTATTTCAAGTTCGATTATCGAAAAATGAAGTGTTGAAAATTAAAATTTTTTCCTAATAAAATATTCACAAGTACATTCATATATTCTGTCCAAAAAATGATTGCCGAACTTTTTTTTTCAGACATTTTCAAGTTCAATGAATTTGAATTTGTTTTTAAGAAGCAACACGAAAATTTTAAGAAAATCTCACGATGCTGTTACAATGCAAAAGTAGTACCACTCTGGTGCCCTATGCTATGCTCTCACTCGAAAAACTTTTGAGGTTCTTCAATTATTCGATAATGTTCTCTGTGAAAGTTTATTTTTTCGATTGTCTATGCCTTTGTGAACCAACTACTAAAGCAGGGAAACCATTTGAGAGGAATACGTTAAAACAACAACATGTTCACTTCCCTCTAACGTCGGTAGATTGTTTATTACTTTTCAAGTATCCAAATTGAAGCTCTTTTTGCTAATTAGGAGAGAATGTATTTAAATAAGTTTTAAAAAATTTTTAATTGATTGAAAGTTACTATACAACCCTTTTGGAAGTAGAGAACCTACTAATGTATATTTAGTAGGCATCATACACACATATTTGTACATTCAAAAGTTCCTAAAAGCATATTTCATGGTTTGCAATTCAACCAAAGACATTGCACATGCCATTCCACACTGCGCTGCAAACGCTTGTCTGCACATTTGGAACAGACACTCGCCAACATACGCACTCGTTCGTATGCTTGCATGTATGTGGGTGTGTAGGTATGCTAGTAGCATTCTGACACCTTATTCACAGACTCTAAAGAGCTTGTTTGTATGTATGTGGGCTTGTTTGCTTGTTGTCTTCTAGGCCAGTGATTATACAGGTTTGCTATCAGCGCTGTTAAGCAAGAGTATCGAATGGGACAAGCATAAACTCTTTAGCCGTTGGGTGATGCATTGAAGCAGTGGCTGGGACGGGTGCAACAGTGGAAGTGACAGCGACAGCGGCAACAACAACGAGTCTGCACCATTCCCAAGTACCTGCTGCTGCAACCGTTAACCAACGCCGTAAAGCACAATTAGCATTGGAATTGTTATTAAAGTTGTTTCACTACTTTATCCCAAAACAGCAAGCGTTCAACTAACAACGACAATATAGTCCGTTAGTCTAACAACAACTAACCAAACAATACGACCAGCGAGAAGCGAGTGGTTGACTGAGTTGCCTGTGGCGGTGGTGCAATAAATGCATTGCGTCGGCGGTTTGGCCGACTTACTGTTTTACCCCGCGCAACTCATTGAGTGCGGAACGATTAGGAAGGAAGGAAAGAAACGGAAGAGGTGACCTACAGAGCGTTGGGCCCAAATTTGGCGAGTATTAAGGTGCGTTCTCTGCCGGATGCTCGTGCGGTGAGCGCCACACAATCGCAAAATAAACAGCAAGTGCGTCGAATACGACATGACGCGGAAAGGTATAATCAAACAGCATATGAGAAGGCCCACTCCAAACCTGTTGACCTAATTTTGAAACGCGCATCGTCTCGCTTCAAACATTGGCGCGTCGCCGTTTCCACTGAGTTTGCGATTAGTACACATCGTCCGCATCGCTCTCTGTTACAACATAGCCAACAGCCAAGAAGAGCACGACAATTGTTGTGAAGAGCACTGGTGAGTTGTGTACGAATAGCTGACTACGTGCTGAGTACGTATACAGATAGGGAGCGTTTAACTTTGGAGGCGACTACCGCATGCGGCTTTAGTTATGGCGCAGCTGACACTGATGTTCGCGCTGCCGGCGTCACTGCGACGTTTTCGTCTAAAGTGGTATTCCCTGACACACTACCGCCTGTGTGCTTGCATTGTGCGATACTTTGGATTCAGTCTATGTTGTTGTGTTGTGCCGAAAAGCAAAACATTAGAATCGGAGACGCGAAATGCGCGTACCAGCGTTCACCATCGTCGCCATCGTCTGTAGTCACTCATCGAACGCATTCGTTCCATCGTCGATTCGGGTGTTTGTCGCACGTATAAGCGCATCTGTGAAGAACGCGGTCGCGCACATACGCACTGCTGTACACATACGTACACACATACGCTGTTTCGAGTACATGAGTGCATGGATTATTTTGTGGATTGTGCAATAAAGTTATGAAAATAATCGCTGAAGACACTGCAAGTACAAGCAACATCCAAGTTATGAAAAATTGCAAGCCTCTGCTGGTCTGACATCAGTTTAATGTGAGGTGAATTGTTGTTAAGTTGTAGAAAGAAGTTAAGTTAAGTTGTTAAGAAGTAGAACAAATAGTGGAAATTAGGTTGGGTACATGGCGAGCATAGAAACCTTTATTAGGATTAAATGTGTGTACAGATGTGCATATGTTTTGCACATATATGAATCAAATGTACATAAATAAGGCAATGAATTTTTATGATTGCATTCTTCGCACATATGTATATCAACATTTTTATGACAAACAATTCGCTGGCAACATTATAGCAGTTAGGGGTGTGGGGCGAAAAATCTATTCTCACCATTAGGTGAAATTGCAAGAATCCGGTCGCCGCCAAGGAAGCAATGACGATGACGATGTAATGACGGCAGCCATATGGTCTCTACCAATGTGTTTCTACAGCATGGCAACGTCAAAAATATACCCAGTTTTAGAAATAATTATTATATTTATACTTGAACCGATTGAGTTCTGTGTAAACTGCATGTGAGTTAATAACAGAAATTGACTTCTTTCAAATCTTCACTTGGAAATGAGCTTTGTTAAGGTCCATATGCGCCTATGCGAACATAGTAAATAAACATGTGCAGTGCTGTGTAACATGTTGCCGTTGTTGTTGGTGCTGCTGCAGCTGGTTTTCTAGTTCATATCTACAAAACATCACGGCCGCCAACTAACATTTACTCGTCGCCCCACTACCTCGCCACAGCTGAATGCTGACGAAATATGAGCGCAATGGTCAGCCACTACATGGCAGTACGGTCCGTCGCACGGTCGACTGACGAGACGGCCAAGCCACCATTTGGCCAGCCAGTTTGTCAGAGAACTGATTACCATGGCGTGAGGAGAACATTGCGAAGAAAACTTAATAAAATTAGCAAAAATGAGTAAAAATGAGGAAAATGTAAAATAAAAAGATAATAAAAAGTCAAAGTGGGCACACGACTGTAACAAGCGAGAGGAAAATTAGGTCAACAGAACACGCTCTGCTTTCGAGCGCAGGCACCGACGAACGCTGGGAAGCTAATGCTGTTGACGAGAGGCGGCGGAGAGACTTTCTCGCTGGCAAAGCACGATGTGCCGCTGGGAGAGCGCTTTTGCAGTATGTTGACGAGAATGAGCACATGCGTTGATTGTGGAAATTTCGCTTTAAATTCTACGAGCATTGTGGCCTCTAAAAGAGGGAAATATACTTTAAAGCGGAAACAGAAAACAGTTTAAATCAATTTATCAGAAATTCATTATTTACAAGACGCAGAAGAACAGAACAACAGCAAATGAGGACGAAAGAAGTGAAGTGGACGGTTTTAAAGCAATATACGTTTAAGTCCATCACATTGCAAAGCAATTATTGCTCAATGGGGTTAGTGTTTCTCTAGGTGTTCCACTCCGAGTGGAATCGTAATTAGTTCATTGAGCTTAGGCTCACTCGTGTAATAAACCAGTCTAATGCTAGAGCAATGATAATGCAGAGAAAACTTAATATATAGTGAAGTTTATGATAATAACTACAATGTTTACCTCTCTTAGGCCAAAATTACCGCGAGCAGGGCAAATTAGAAACAAAGTGAAGCAAATAACGACACTTTGTGAATAAGTTTTTGTCGGTGATGCGATACGGTCTGTCGATATAAATGTGCCGAAATGAAGAGTTGCGAATGATAGTGGAAGTTGTAAAGACATACATACATATATAGTATAATGCCAGCGACGAATATAGTGGCACAATGTGTGAGCCGACATAACCAAACACGCTAGCCAAGCAGTTGGTCGTCTCGCTGATTGGCGCGCTCACTTACTGATTGGCTGGTTGTTTGGCTTGTTTTGGACTATTGACAGCGGTCTGTCTCTCAGTAGCTGACTATCGTGATTGTTGTTGCTTTGTTGTTACAATGGTTAATGCCAGCGCTGTGGCAGTGTCCCACATGGGTAGTATGGTGAACTATTTTTGCTCCACTTGCTCTTGCCGTTGTTGGCCATGGCAAGTGTTTCGCAATGCTCTACTGCAGTGTCTACATTAATGAAATCATCGCTTCGTATTCGGAATAGCGCGCCGCTACAGCGTCGTTTTATGTGCTTACATACAAAGTTACTTACATTCATATGTACACATGTACAAGCGCAAATTAAGCTTTCGGTCTGTCGCTGGTCGCCGGTGGCGAGCATTTCGCTGTTTTTGCTGCTCCCTTTTACGCTGCTTTACCTTAATGAGGGAAATTCCTGTTCCACTTTCTAACTTGGGAGTATGGCGCGAAAACTGATTTATGTTACAGTTAAAACTGATTTTCATTCACCATTCATTCGTATATACATACATACAAACATGTGAGAATTGTTGTTATTAGTTTTCATCGTTATTTTTCGCCGTACAAACAATTTCTAATGATGAACTCGTTGGCGAGCGAGAAGATGTTTGGATGGCATGGTGTTAACGGGCACCAGGAATAATGTCACCCACTTTCAATACCAGAAACATTAGAATTTATGTCAAGTTCCGATAGTGTCACCTACTCATGCACACATTTGGAACTATGGAACTTCTCTTTCGTATGCGTTTTTACATTGTTCGTTACTCATACGTGCGCTATTTAGTAAACAGTAATTTTCTTTTGTAAAGTAGTTTTTGTTTCTTAACAAATGACATTCTAGTTTTCTCTCTGTGGAAAGTCGATCGTGGCGGTTGCCAAATCCCAAGTAATTAATATTTTTACTTTCCCTAAATGCGAACAAGTAGCAAGTCAATCAGTCTAAAAGGTTTTATCCAAATTATGCATACGTGGATATGTATATGTATATATATAGTAAAAGAGCGTGTTCTCTACAGGTTGTTTGGCTTAAATCGATTATCATTCATCAAGGAGATCATTCAGTCCAAGTCCAGCCAATTGTGTGACCCATTTTGGTGCTTGGAACACGATGACGATATGTAGAAGATATTTTAGTATAACGGTATTTCTCTCTTTCCTCGTGCTGGGATCTACCCGGTAGCTCCAACTCGTAGAAAATACCTTCAAAGGTTTATGAGGTTTGCTTTGCTTGAGAAAAGCAGGGGATTTAGAATATGCACTTAATAAAAAAATATCAGTTAATCTTCCCTGTAAAAAAGCAAGACCGGCGCGACATTGTTGTGTTGATTTTTACTAAAAGAACTGTCAATAAACACTTTATCGAATGACTTAACTTATGATTATGATTTTTATATTCATTAGTAAATAACTATTGTGTTATACAATACTATGGAATTCGAATTTTGAAATTATTTTGACATCTAGGGGAAGTTTTGTTCAAAAAGAAGGAAACCCCTCTCTGTTAAGTAACTTTACTCAAATTACTTTATTTTACACAGTTTTTATTCCATACAGTTAATTTTTACTGACATTGATTGGGATGAATAATATTTAATCACAACAATCGAATGCTAACATGAAATCTGATTTCTAGGCTCCAAATATTCCATTTATAAATCACGTTTTACATTGAAAATTTGCTTTGGACTTGCCCAGAAAATAATTTATTAGTTTTGATTTAACATTAAATATTAAAAGTTTCGTAATTTAAAAATATGGAAACACCATATTCGTTCCAACTTGACAATTTAACTAAAATTAACAGCTTTTAAGGAAGAAATATTAATTGAAGTTATTGATCTCAGGCCGCCATTATTTCTGGCAAGAGACGCCGAGAAGTTCTGCGTAACATAAATTTTTTGAACTTAAATTGGGGCTTAGTATATGTGGTGTGTATAGTTATGTGTAGGTCATCTACTTGTGGTGTAACACTTTTTCTTGGTTGGTAGGTTGACTTGTTAGTCGCCCGGCTTTTGTGCGACATAATCCAACATAAAAAATGTTAAGTAGATATGTCACTGACATACTGACATGAATAATTTCAAAGCGGCAAAGAGCAAAAATAAAACAAAATGCGCTCTCTCATGCCTGCCTATTCAACGTGTATATGTTTTCTTACTTTTATATACAATGCATATGTATTTATATATATGTAGGGCACGTGGGTAAGCTAGTCACATCTACGTGTGCATGTAAATCTGTATTAGTGTTAGTATGAATCTGTGTCGCTCTACCTTTTGAGCAAGATATTTATGAATTTGGGATGCGAGCTAGTTTGGTTTCAAAACTTGACCTAATGACTTGGTTGTAATGCATCTAAGGAGCATTAATATATACTAGTACATTATATGTATATATCTATGTGCATATATTTATTATGCTTTTATACATTTAGGTTTTAAAACCAACGATAAAATAGGCCAACTAGAAAAAACTGTGGGGTCATTTTATGTATGCATGTGTATATATTATGTTAATACATATGCGTATGCTTGATAAATTGCTAGAAGTTAATTAATAATCGTATACAAAAAGTTGAATTGATTTCGTAATCATTTGCTATTTACTATTTACAGATATTTGAAAATTGCTCTCAGAAAAAAATTTTCTGATAAATCTTTTTTGATTAGTCAGTTCCAGGGTGAGTCACCTTCCTAGAGTGCAGTGTAATTATGAAATTACCAAAAAATTTTCATGTTAACAAGAAACACAAGAACAACAAGTTCAAGTTCACAAACAAGAAACCAAAACGCAAGATGAAAATTCATTTCCAAGGAATTGCTAAGGAAAGTATTTTAATATGTACCGTAGTCTTCTAAGGAGTTTCTATTAACTAAACAATTTTAATCTATGATATCTACTATTTAATAAAAGTTTAATCATTGATCCCGTCAATATTTCGAAAAGTTATGAATATCTTAAGTCTTAAACCGATATCAGTGACAATAAGCCATTAGTTGACCTTATAAAAACAGTAGCTTTATGTCTGTCATAACTTCATTAAGAATTGACTCTAAATAACTGCTTCTCTTAAAAAATAGATGTTCCCAAATAAAAGAGCTAATAATTCTCGGTTGACATTCACCACTTAAGATTGTTCAATACATGGACCATGAATGTCATAGCATAGCAAGTTGCTGATAAATTTTAAATTATGTTTTTGAGGAGAGTTTTATTACATTTTAATGACTATATTAGACTAGCTTAGATTTGTGTATTCAAAAGAAAAAAGAAATAGAGCTATAATGGGGCATCGGGGTTTGAATTATGGCTTGTGAAGGTCAGTTTTATATATTTATGCGACATACATACATAGGGTATAATTTTTGTATGTGTGCACATCTGTACCGTTTTGTTTGTGTGAATATTCAAATTGGATTAACCGGGTGACCTTTAATGTATCATAGGGAAAAAATATTATTTTTTTGGTAAATTGGATACGCAACCGTTCGTGTAAGCATACATACAGACATACATAAGTATGTACATCTTTAATTTATTGTTTCTTTCATTCAAACCTGTTTTCTTAATGCAAGTGGCTCTAATTTCAAACTCAAAACTATCCACTCACAATGAGCGTCTGTATATACATATATGCACATACATAAGCATTTGAAGATGGAATGTGTTCAACCTTGAATTAAACTCTGAAGATCGCTTCTCCTACGTATGTATATTCGTAAAAATAGAGGCTTATTTATTGTATTGTATTTTGAAAATTTTGTGCTGCTAACACACTCTTATTCATCTCTGTAATTGGAATGAATGAAGATGGCAAGGGTCTGTCTAAAAAAAGCTAATCCCTTCAAGGTCTTATGCTCAATACGTTTGTATGACCCCAACCAAAATAGAAAATTATTTTAGTTTAGAAAAGTCAGTAAAAAATTATCTCAGAAGAAACAAATTTAATATTTTTAAAATAATTGCAGTTAAATCACAATGGATATAAATCATATCTAGACAGAAGAGACGCAAAAAAAGACTGCAATGGAGGGAAAAAGAGAGTTAGATCTTAAGCAAATTTTTAATTTTTTGTTTCTGATTATAAACTACAAGTTGTAAAAAAGTTCAGTTCCGCAAAAATAATTGCATATGTTTGCAATTGCAATCTTATGTTTTCGGGATGAATAATTTTGGCGCGCTAAAACTTCTCCATTTAAGACTTCCTTGCTCTCCCAAATTCTGAGTGATCGATAATGATTGATTTTATTGAATACAAAGTTTCAAAGGTTGGGGCTTATTGGAAAATACTTTCGAATTATCGAATACTCTCATACATTGCCTACATATTTCTAGAAGTAAATGATGAGTAGATTTGTTTATAAGGATATCGGTGCTAATCAAACATGAATTAAAACAAGTTTGTTTTAAATATTTGTTTGTAACTTCAGATCTTCCACTCACTTATATATCGATATTCTTATCGAAACTTGAAATTTCATAATTTTTAGTAGAAGTAGTTACATATATAATAACATTGTGTGTAATTCAAAATATGTTATACAGATCCTCTTGTGCATTTCTTGCAGATAAATGGTTGAAACTATAAGTGCAGCCGCCGGTATGGAAATGACATTAAAGGATAGCGGGATAATTGATATGACACCCGGGAGTTTGTTGCAACACAGTGCGTTAGTCAAGCATACACATGCGCTACGTAGCTTGAAAGAATGCAGCGCGGATGAACAGCCAGTGGCCTTAGATAATACGGCACGCGCAAATAGTACCCCGCCAACGAATTACTCCACATCCGCAACCACACCGAATCCCCCCGCTATGACGACGTTTCGTTGCGAACGTTGCGACCATTTCGAGACCACTTCTAGGGCATCGCTTCTACTACACGTAGTCCAATGTTTATCTAATCATGCTCGCCTCAAAACCGAAGAGCCAGAATTGGAGAATCTAAGTGCTGTTGGTTCGGTGGTGCCACATGCAGACCAAAATGTAGGCAACAGTAACGATGTTACCAAATTGGTATCAGACACGGCAACGCCAAGTAATGTGCCCACAAATATGTCGGTGGTCGCAGCGAATGGTAATGTCAGCAGTCCAACTGCATCATCGTCTTCGTCGCCCTCGTCCCGCAAAGTTTTCGAATGTGATGTATGCAATATGAAATTCTCGAATGGCGCCAATATGCGGCGGCACAAAATGCGCCATACCGGTGTCAAGCCTTACGAATGCCGTGTCTGCCAAAAGAGGTTTTTATTTACTAACTACTCTAGCTACGAACTGACCATACAAAGTGCCATTATATAATTTATGATTACAGATTTTTCCGCAAAGACCATTTGGCGGAACACTTTACAACGCACACGAAAACTCTTCCATACCACTGTCCCATATGTAACCGTGGCTTCCAGCGTCAAATTGCTATGCGCGCTCATTTCCAAAACGAGCATGTCGGCCAACACGACCTCGTTAAAACCTGCCCGTTGTGCAGTTATAGAGCAGGTTCAATGAAATCACTAAGGATTCACTTTTTCAATAGGTGAGTCGCAGCTGGTCTAAAAACGTATATACATACATATGTTACTTTGCGTAGCTGAAGAAATAAATTTGCCTGTTAACGCGGTGTGTTTTGTAGGCATGGAATAGACCTTGATAATCCCGGACCGGGTGGTTCCTCATCATTATTGCTGGCCTTGGAGTCGCAAGCATCACAGGTAGCAGCTGCCGCAGCCGCTGCCAGTTTCGTACCGGGCCTGAATGCTGTGGCTGCAGCTGCTGCTGCGGCAAGCCAGAATACCAACTCGAGCATGACGACGACCCATCAGAGTGATAGCGGCGAATCGATGCGTTCGCTGGAGAATGCTACTCCGCCCATGCATTTTTTAACGCCGCATGTGGAAATTTCAACACTGTCCGACAATGGAACCGATTTGTTCAATGTAACATGGAATGCGTTGCTAAATTGCAAATTGGGGAAATCCACTGATGCGGCGTTTTTATGTGCATTTGATTTGCAGGGGAACGCCAATACCGCAACCGGAGTGGAACTGATGGAGACGAAGAGTAGCGGTCGAGGCGAACGGGATGCAATCGTTGGAAACAAGTCACCAGCACCACTACAACCTCAAGAACATCCGATCGATTGTAATACCAAATCGTTGCCTTCAAGCACCAGCCATGTCGGTGTGCAGTTGAATGCTTGCCCTTCATCAAAAACCCATCATCACGAGAACCACATCACACCATCCATCAGTTTGATACCAATCAAGCAGGCGAGTGTAATGATAAAATTTCATAACGTTTTTCAGTGTGTTCACATAAGCATACATATCTATGTACATTTCTCCCCATTTTTGTCTGTTATTTGCCTTTGTTTGTTTTTGGTTATTATTGGTCTACTGTAGGAACCAGTAGGGGAGGATTTGTCAACGGATGCTAGCAAGAGCGGCACAAAAATCACCCCAACCACACAATGCGAACAAATGAACGGCGATGACAGCAGTGAATCGGAATTCTCATCTCCGAACGGCAGATTAACTTCGCTGATTAAGGTTTGTTTTCATCTTTTCTATGTCAAAACCATCTGATTTCTCAACCGATACCGAATCCGTCCTTAAAAACGAACATGCCTAGTTGCACTGGAATTGTCGAAGGTTCCCTTTAACCGAAACATTTAATTATAATTTTTCCCTCTAAACACTACTGAACACCAAAACACCAAACAAACACTGTCCAACTTGGGCTGCAATATGTAATATATTCTTTGTCCGGAAATCAACGAAATATCGATCTAGGGAAATTACTATTACTAGAAACTGTCGCCTAAATGTTTCTGATACCAAATACATACATCTTCTTCGTAAAAAGCAATACCGTTCTTCAGCAATACCTTTAAATATTAAGGGCTATCAGTTAGGATGACACTAATTGCAATCATTATTACCCTGGAAAGCAAATCCGAGTGCAAAAAGTTGCATCTCGGAGAGAGAGAGAGCCATTCAATGCTCATGCGTTCATAGTAGGTCCTCTAACTAGGCTCTCTGTGCCAATAAGCAGATTTGCGGCCATTTTTCATGCGTGGGAATTCACAATTAGTCGTTGTGTTGACATTAATATGCAGCGCAATAATCGAAATGAGCATGCAGTCATACTAAACTATAGTTAAGCAGGGCTCAAAGTAATCTCATCTTATGAAATTAAATCGGAATGCATGGAAAGGATCAAAATGGCCGATCAGCTTACAACCGCTTATTTGAGTACCTGAACGCAAAGGCATAGGTGGAACCACAACTCTTTTTCGTTATAGGTACACATATATGAATAATAATTTCTGCAAAGAAGAAAAAACAGAGAAAACGGGAGACTATAACCTTAAAAATTTTCAGGTAATCTCCGAGTGTTGGGGCTAGATGAAACAGTGTGCAGAAGCAAGGGCACAAAAGACTACAGGTCGCAGTGCAAACCTTAATTATCTATCTATCTATCTTAATTTATATAAGTAGCTCCGAGGGTATTTTATATATTTTCTGATCGATTGCAGGTATCCCCACTGAAGTCCTTGTTAAGAGAGGATCTCAAACGACGCATTTGCGCCAAAGCCAATAACCGCATCACCCGAAATGCGGCTGTTTTGGACAACAATAATGTTGGGCAAACTGGTGGAGTCGCCGGCATAACAAACAACAACTCCTCCTGTAATTCCACACCCATTTGCAACGGCACAATCACCTCAACGGGCCAAGAGACCGAATCAAACCTGCTAAACCGCAAGCAAATACTCACATGCTTATTCTGTGGCATCGAGTTTCCGGACGAAACGCTGTACTTCCTGCACAAGGGCTGCCACTGCGAGAGCAATCCGTGGAAGTGCAACATTTGTGGCGAACAGTGCAACAATGTCTACGAATTCAATTCGCATTTGTTGAGCAAAAGTCACCAATAGCAACCAATGAGCCTTACAACCGCGGCCAATATCAACAATCAAAAGTAGATAGAGAGCGATAACTGTTGTCCATAAGGCAGGCAATTAAGGGCATGTTGAACGAGCTTTTTATAGTGAGACAAATAATCTACAGTTAGAATCAATGTTATTGGGGAAGACTACGGAAGTATGCGGGTGTAATATATAAGAAAGTTTAGTGAGTTTTTTTTTGGAAAACCAGGAAAGCAGTTTGCTGTATAACAGTGGCTGCAACAGGCTAGAGGCGTGAACATAGTAGGAGCGAAAAGTAACAGAAACTGAAAGCACGAAATGCAAAAGTGTGTGATAATCGATTGTAACTAAAAGCAAGAACAAATCAAAAACATAAAAAAGTACATTTACTGAAATACTTATGCAAATTATCATATTAAACGTACAACTTTCTTAATTACATACAAATGAGTAAGTTAGATAATGACGAGTATATGTCAAAGCAAACCGTTAATCCTTTGCGCACGCGTAGAAGAAGTGAAATCAAGAAAATGCTGTGAATGGAGAAGAATGTCTCTATTGTAATAGGTGAAGAGAGAGAAATTACCAAAACACATAACACTTTTAATAGGCAAACAATTTTTTAGAAATGCATTTAGAGCTTTATCCGCCCCAAATTGAGCAAATGGTGTTATTAAATAAATATATATTAATAAAATCAGAGAAGAGGATCAAGTAAAGCCAATGGTAGTTTTTGATAAGCAAAGGGAAATCTTTTTTAGCACAAGTGCGCCCACAGAGAAATCGTAAAATTTTATTAAAAGCAATAAATTAAACATCCATAATATTTAGAATACAGTCTTGCTGTACTTGCGTGCTATGAAAAATTTCCTTCTGCTTGCGAGGAGTCACTCAATAATTTAACTATTAGTGCTGGTCAAATTTTGCAATGTACCTTCAACGTATGTATGTAATTTTAAATGAATTATTATAAAACATATATTAGCTGTAAGTAATCGAAAATTATACACATAATTAGTATGTAGTTGCATATACTCGTACGTAAAAACAAACCTAATTGCAATAGCGACGAACTATAGTTAATTAATTAATAATAAATAATTTTAAAATATTTGTTTGACCAAAAAACCCAAAACCAATTTTGGTGTATCCACATAAAATGTGCATAGAATTGTTAACATTGCTACCAATATTTCAAAAAACCGAACCAAAACCATTCATGTTGAATGTGCAAATCAAACGATTTAATGTGCGAGTATGTATGTATGAAATGCGCCTTGCGCGGTATAGACACTGTTTGAAGTATATTAGAAGAAATTCAAAATCGTTAAGCATTGTATTTTTCAATCGAAAATGTCACTTAAAGACGCATTTATAGTTTATTTTTGGCTTCATATTTTGTAAAAGTATTTTGCGCTTCGCAGGTTGTTGCATTTATTGTTGTATAACTTTTCTGGAATCATCAATCATCATATCCGAATAGCTCTTCGATGTCGGTATGCAGTTCTAAAGTGGTCGTTGACAGAATATATGGACAGAACTTAAACCGCTTAATATGAACTTACGAATAATTTCATTTGAGTGTCGACCTTAAATTCTTTTTTGTATAAATAGGAATTAGCTAAATACATTTATGTGTCGTTTACTAGAGCACCCACTTAAAATCAGTGCTTTTCAATCACAACAACGACTGTTTTCGCTCGCTTCCCGGATCAAATCTTTGTTTATAAATTTTATTAATTCTATTTACACACGTATAAATACTTCATCAACTTTTTTTGAGCGAAGTGCCTCTACAAAAATAGCGATTACAAAAATGTTACTCATACGCCACGTCAGTCATCCATAGTAAAGTTTATGTTAGGCTAACGACATTGGCATACCGCTTACATAGTAAACATTCTATTACAATTTGTAACAACAATGTGATGTACTGAGAAGTTCTTGAGAGCGCGTTTCTCCCCTGTAGAGGGACGGTTAGTGGCTGGTAGATTTATCAGAAATACATTTCCACCACAATGCTTATTCAGAATCGACCATGACCTGGAAGGGTAAACCACTTTAAGAGCTGCCTCATCTTAATAATAACATTAATTTTACTTCATACATACATACACATTGAAATATTTGAAAATGCTAACATTTACAGTAATTAACTGCAATTAGTGCAATTCTGCTAAAAGTCATCAAATCAAAATGAGCAATATTTTTATATTCGAAGCTACGTAGATACCTACCTTCCTCTTTGATTAAGTACACAAATACCCAAATATATATATATATTACATACATACATGAACATATATACATATATCAATATACATACATATGTGTGGGAATTCATAAAGACAAAAGTGTATCTGTAGCAGTTTGGCAAAGCAGCTTATGTCTATAATAAAATTTATTTGCTCTAAAAACAGTTATTTAATTTTAAGAAAAGCAACAAAAATTTTTATGAAGCATTGTGAACAAATTATTTTCTAGATTGCTTTCAATTAGATACCGGAGCAAGTTTTCTTACTAAATCCTTATACAGGCAAAACTTCCTGTGCTTTTGAGCAGCTGTTTATCAATTATTTGAAGCAGCTTTGCCCACACCAGGCAGATACAATTTTACGCATGCAGAACAAGTTAGTTTAAGGTTTGTTTAAAGGATCAGTAGTTGCTACTGTACCCCCTGAGTTGATGGAATTGTCACCACTGACACTTTAAGCAAATTGAGGAGCATGAGTTTGCAATCCCCACTGTTAACCAAATTCACACAGAAATTTATAAACACACTTAGAAATCGGGTATAAAAAGTAAAGGAAAAAATTATTCATTAGAAAAATATGAGAAATGGAGAAACTTGCAATAATTATTAAAATATAAAATGCAATAAATATAAAATATTCTAAGATTATTAAATCGTTTAGGTAAATTCGTAAATTGTGAACGGGTAATCTTAGGTATTTTATTAGCAATATTGCACTATTGAATGGCCTTAGAGAAAGGCTTTAAATTGTTATGTTTTCAGAGTTTAACAAAACAAACAATATTATATGTGAATAATATATTACGTATTATAACAGATTATATATTATTGTTAGAAAATATCCATAGTAAATATACGATTAAATTAGGCGAATGGTAGTAAAACACACACATACATACATATAAACTTGAAAATGCTAAATAAATACAAAGCTATATGCAAGTGATTCAGAATGCGGTGTATATACATATGCACTGGAATGTTATAATGTAATACTTTAAACTAGATGCAAACGTAAAAGGAAGGAAGAACAAAAACAAAAAATTATCAAAAATAGAAAAAAATCAAACAAACGAATCTTAGAGAAAATATGAGGATGTTTTCAGCGCGGTCAAAGTAACACGAAATAATACAATTAACATTTAATGCAACGGGGTGTAATAAGAATGTAGAAAATAGTTATTATGAGTCAAGTTTGGCATTACATCCGTCCAAGGGTTCATTGCTTTGCGCTGTGGGCCCACAGTCCACGAAGTTGACGCAGTGGCGCAGCCGGAGTCGTTTTTCGGTGCTCGCCTCTCGTCGAACCCAAAATATGCGAACTTGCTTTCCTCATCACATTGGCAACATAACATACACATACACATATAGAAACATTCATGCATGCACACAAGCACACAAGCAGCCAAGTACCTTATTTATGTATGTTTTATTTAGTTTTGATTCCGCTTTGTTGTTGATTAGAACAATTTATTGTATTTGTTGAACGCATAGCATATATAGTATATAGTAATAATGTGCGATGTGCAAATGTCATGAACAAAAAATGTTCAACATTTTATGTTTTTTCGCACCAATGCACACGCAAAGATGCACACATACACACTAAGCACACAACACACTTACACATACATACACATAAGTGTATTGCGTAAACACGCAACTTAATAATGCATATTTTTCGTGTTTTTTACAAGTACATACATAAATATTTACAAATGTATACATATATATTAGGAAATTGTAATATAAATTGTTGTGTTCAATTATTCTTTAATTACTTATCATTACATTCAATAATTATTAACTACATACATACATGCAAACAATATAAAAAAAACATATAAATGAGTAAATGAATAACGGTTAACGTATAGTAATACTTAAATCGTAATTATAACAAAACGCAAGACAAAGCAACGCTAAAAGCAAAACAAACGAAAAGAAAGCTAAAATGTTTAACGGAAATATTCAAATGTTCGACATATATAAATGCATACACGAAGACGCAAAAGAAAGGAATAGTTATAATATTTTGTAAGAAAGTGTAAGTCATTGTTGCACATTTCGTTACATTGTTTGAAAAATTAATACAGTTGTTGAATTTTAAATACAATAATAATAATGACCTAATTCTAAAATACAATGAGTTTTGTCTTTTTCTTTTTGGGCTTGGAGAATTCTACACAGATCTTTAAGCTCGAAATATGGGTTGACGTTGACCACGTAACCAATGAAGCTCCCAGGAAGAAGGTCACTTTCGAGGTCACTTTTGACGTAACCATCAATCATTCAACAACTTCCCATTTTTTTGTGCTAGGGCTATTTCTATTTAGATGCGATTCGAAGCACTATGTTGATTTGTGTGATGATTCTAAAGGAAGAGCAGCATTTTTAAGCCGAACCGAACACTCTCCGGGCATAAAGTAAAACTGACGGGATATGATATCAATAAAACTAAAAAATAATAGAAAAAGAACAACATTTAAACCTCATAAATAAATTGAAAGAAATTTTGAAAATTGCTTTGAGTGGCATAAATTCAGCTCTAATTCAGCTATCCATGCACAGGTGGCGCCCTGCCAACCAAATTTGCATCTTTGGTTTGGAACAAGGTTATTTTTCGAAATTATATTTTACGTTCTCTGATTAGAGCGGATAGAATATTTTACAATCTCTGGTTGCCGCAGACGTCTTAATCTTTTTGGAGTAAACCATAGAAATTATTTACGACTTTAGTCCGTTTAATATCAATATAATATAATTATACAAAAATATCGTTAATATCAACCTGCTCAATGGAGTTGAGAAGAGTTTTTCGAGAATCCTGCTTTAGATTGATGATATTTTTTGATTTTTAGATTTGATTTTAATGAAATATAAAGTTTCATGTATTTTATTATTTATCATGTATATTATATTTTGAAAATATGAATATGAGATAAGTATTATAGAAGTACTAATTACTATGTAAAATCTTTAGAAAAATTTTACGGCCACAGCCATTGATCATTGTCATTCATTTATTTTCACAAAATATTTTACAATACTGCCGCATGTGATACTTAGGATAGCATGGGTGTAAATATGTCAAACTTTCTGGTCGATATCTTCAATGTGCAATTCAGCTGATAAGTTAGATATGAAAATGTTAACCTTTAAAGAGATTGCTTAAGATTTCCAAATGCAATTTATATCGGTATCGCTGGCATTTAGAATATAAATTGATTTTGTTGTATGGCAAATATACAAAAATACATACAGTCATTCATGTGTACATATATTTAAATGGAACCAAAAATAATCAATTGTGCATATGATCAAAACTATAATACTATTGTAGCATATTGCATTCGCATATAAAGCTAAAGTAGTGAAGTTTATTTATTTGTTAATCGCAATGTAAAAGTCATTTTCATTAATTCATTCAGTAATATTAAATATCAAATTAGTGAGACTAGTATTAAGTTTACATGAATTTTTTTTAGTTTTCTGATTAAAATATGACCTACCTACCTTTTTGAAAACTTTTTTGAATGTTTTCTTTCTTTAAAATGTGGTAACGCTAATCCGATATTTTTTGAAACTAATGGGAGGGGAATACTTTCCGGAAGGGTTTGACAAATATTCTGAGTTTCACTTTTTTCGACAGGTGGCAAATACAATTCAAAATAGGTCTGTATTGAAAATTTCTCAAATACTTTTTAAAAGATTTTTCTCACTTTATATTAGCATATACATATCTTGTAATGTTTTGCTCAATTAAACCTTTCTCGTTCCGATATATTTTTGAAACTTACAGAAAACTTAACGCTTAACTTCTACACATGGATGTACATAATATTATTTTTTCCTTACTTCATAGGAAAATCATTTGGACCTTCAGGTGTCTGGGTAACCGAATGATGTTCTAAAATAACGCATCGGAATATATAGTCATAAACATAGGAATCTTTCTTGGAGGTATTTATTATGAACAAATTTTAAAACAATGGACCAAATGGTATTGGAGGCTATAGGTGACATACAATTAAACAAACATTCACCCTTAAATATATAATGAAATATGTATTTCTTAAGCAGTGAACATATTTTTATACTCCCGCAACATGCACAGAGTATCCATAATATTGTTCACTCGGTTGTTTGTAACACCTAAAACTAATCGATATAGATATAGAGTTGTATATATCAAAATGATGATGATGACGAGGCGAGTTGAATTTCGGGTGCCTGTGTGTCCGTGTAAGCGATATTTGGGTAGAGATTTATATATATGGGTGAAAATTGGTACACATGTTCCCTGGCACTATGAGAAGGTTGTCATTACAGACGACCATAATCGGACCATTGCCATTGCTACGCCCCACAATATGCCGTTAATCGAAGACTTATAAAGTGCTTCAACTAAGAACAAATTAAGATACAAGACTGTAATTTATTACAGGGCGTCAAAGTAGGGAGGGCATCTGTAGTTAAATTTTTTAAAAAGTGGGAGTGGCCCGCTACTTTTAGTGGAAATTCCATACGATTCTACAAATTTCGAACAATTCACGAACTACAAACCAAATTCAATAAATTTCAACTAAATGCAGCGTATAATATTACCCTGACATCTTTATATTACAGTGTAAAAATGGGTTAAATTAGGCTACAACCACGCCTACTACCAATATAATCAAATTTTAAATTCCATCTGATTCTTCACTTTACAGTATATAAATCAAGCACCAAAGAAGATATCGGAATAAAACTTTGCATAACTATAATCTATAACTTTTAAGGTCCCCAGATACCGAATATATGGACTTCAGTGCCTCACTTTTTACCAAAAATAGAGTTGAATTTTTATGAAATTTTAATGAAATTCAGAGAGCATATTTTCCTGATGTATTCCTGAATCAGCCTTTATTTATTGAAAGTTTTGTTAACACCAGAAAATATCTCATCGCCTTTGAAACTGAGAAAAAGTGGAACATATTTGATAATATGATAATGTACACATAAAATAATTACAAATAAGTACTCAATAAGTAAGATTTGTATAGTACGAGCTTCATTCAAAGTAAAAAAATTTCACTTACTTAATAAATCTTATGTATGTACATATGTACTTATGTAAGTAGCTCCATTGGTTTGGACTTGGTTTGGTTCTGGGAAAGTGAATATCAATTCAGCTAACACTTAATAAGCGGGTACTTATAAGTGATGAAGTTAAGAAGAAAGAAGATTAAGAACATTTATTTTATTGGAATTTAAAACATTTATAACACATCTCACGCATTTCATGTTATGCCTTATATATCATAATGATACCGTTATTAACATTAACTTAAATAAAAAATGTGTTAAGCAAAACAACAAAATACGCACTAAGATTTAAGTTACATTTCATCTAAACTCAGTCAACCAACCAACAAAGCCTTAATGCGCCGGACATCCACCCATTTAGTTATTCATCCACCCACCCACAAATCGAAAACATCCACACGACTGAGAAACTAAACACTGTTTTTGATATACACAATTGGGGCCAGTAGAGTTGTCTCTTTCATTAGCACGCGCTCTGCTTTTATCGCTTTTGAATCGTGAGTACAAATCTCCATTAACATTATACATATTTACGTGGGATATGCATCTGTACTTGCGAATGAATATACATACGGATTGTTGGAGAATTTACATTTAGTATGAACAAGAGTATGTTTTGAAGAAATATGGAACCAAATGGACCAAATTATTAAATATTAAATAAACGTCAAATATAAATATAAAATAAAAAGTGTTGGAATTTGTCAAAAATAACATTAAACATCTGGGTTGGTTCGACTTCCTTTCGAATCCATCATTTTTACATTTTGCAAGTCTTTGCGTACTTAATATATAATATTTATATGAACATTTATTTTCGTATGTATGCACATATATATAAATACATCTATGTAATGCTGCTTAACTGCCTATAGAAGAATGTCATATCAGACCAAAGGTGTGATATATACTTTGAGAGGGAATGAAGCGATGCATATGTCCATATAATACATCTATAAACAACAGTAGTATAAAATTCGGCACTCGCCCTCTATACAGCCGCCGGCAAATATTAGCATATTGTACATATGTGCATATACATATATATATATATATATATTTATAAGTATAAGTGGATTAGTATATACATAAGCAAAGCTTTATTAAATGGTGGCATCAGCAGTATTGGGGGCATATTCGAGCTTTCATGTATTCGCCACGCCTTTCATTGCAGCGTATTTGGATATTCGGCGCTGTTCGTTTTGTGTTAGCTCGGCCTAGCACGACCAACAACAAGTGCAGGTTTGGATTACAATCACTTCTATTGCGCTTGTTGAAAACATTCTGATTTTATAAAGGCTGATTTTTAAATGTTTAGGCATTTATTTTAAATAAAACACAGAATAATGTATGAAACTGTCAATATTTTGCGTTTCATAGTTCGCAAATATTATGGCATTTAGTGCTTGAACAGAATTTCGATCTCGTAAAAGTTCTGTCCCTAAAATTTTATCTTAATACAATTTCGTTTACACGCGTTGTATAGCTTGTTGCACCAATAGGGTACATAACTATTTAGCATGTATTGTGTCTCTTAGGGATTACTGTATTTAAATTATGGACATTTATTTGACGGTACCAACAAAACATAAGACCGTCCAATGTTAGCTTGGTCGCTGAGTTAGAAAATTCTAAACTTTTTGTCATGCTGTTTTACAAAAAATATTATATATAATAGAAAATCTAAGTACTTTTAATTTGTGCTATCGTTTGTTTTAATCGGTCAGCTTTTATTTCGTTATTTGTGGTTGAAGTTACCTATTACTCCTATTACATGTTTTGCTAGAGTGATCCCAATTTTTTGGCTTTGTCATTAGTTTCGCCTTGTTTGATCGATTCTATAGATAATTTCGAAAATGAAATTACACTTGTACCTCCGGTAAATTAATTTTTAAACTGGTTTCTGCATGACGGTATTCTCGGAAGAAATTGCTTTCGCAATTGGTAAAATCTTAATTACATCATTTTAACAATGCTCCATTAAACATATTTGAACCAAAGTATATATTAGTTTATAATCCAATACGATAAGTCTAGAGTGATCGATTCCGGTAAACAAATATATTTGTTTATTACACTTGAATTTCATATCATTACTTTATCAGGTTTATCGCAATTTGGCCTACATACTGTCCATATAACCGGTTTTATGCACCATAGTCCACTTACATTTAATAAGATATATATTTTGAAGCCCAGCCACCCCAACCACTCTGTATATTACTAGTATCTAATCGGAGTTAATCCAATCTCTTCATTGGAGAACTATTTCGGGAAATCACAAAGCAAAGGATTGAGTTTCAAATTATATACTGCTATTCATAACGGGAACGTTTTTCGAAATCTTTTAATTTAAGGCGACTACCCCATTTTTATATAAAAATTTGTTGACTGCTGTAAAAGAAGTTGGAAAATATTTCCGCATTATTTTCGCTTCCTTATAATAGCTCACCACTGTCTTATTTGCTTATGGTATTCTCAAAAAAAGCATTGATCACCAGAATTTGATACAATAAAGAGCCGATTTAGAAGGCGGAAAACGACTATTCAGGTTCTTTATTTGGTATAGCAGTTCTAAATACTAAGCACATGCTTATTATGTATAATCGTTAGATATATGTATATTACCAGAAGAAAAACTATTAATTTGCAATGATTTGACTAGAAGTGCAAATGAGTGTTAAGATGGGATTTTAAAGTACTTCCGTAAACATACATTCAATTCTCAAAATACGATCATTGTTATAGAGCCTCGTCTGTTCATACTCGTATGTAGGTACGTGTGTATGTATTTAAATGGGTATGTATGACCCCATGCCGTGGCTTTACTTCATTATTACTTACTTTGTGATAATAACTTTCCTGAAACCCAAATGCTTTCTTAAAGCGGATTTACAGATTTTGCTGACTAATATATCAATTTCGGTAGCAGAGTACAACAACAACGCTTACAGCTGCAGATTATATCACTTGCAGGAAAGGTAGCACATAAGTTGATGACTATTATGTAGTGCCACACATAACTTCAAACATATTCATACTTATGTATATGCGCATAGGATGCACAATACTGGTACATGCGATTGTCGGCCCGCGGTATAATCGATGCGTATGTATTTAACGATGTTTTAACAAAAGTCCAATTCGCAATTGCCGGGTAATTGCTCTGTATCACTCAGAGTCCTTTTTGGACGCTCACTACATTGATTGCGTTTCAGCTTCTGTAGCATGCACACACATATATAAATTTATATGCCCATATGTTAACACACACCTTTAATGTTTTGTCACAAAGTCCATATGGTTTATCTACAGTTCTACCTCCGCACAAACATTCATATGTAGTATATGTATGTGTTGTTGTTAGCAAATTCTATTTATTTGCCCCTGCGCTTCAGTTGACTGCTTATGAAACTGCGTGAGCGTGTATGTGTGCATTTTTCTGCTTATTTATAAATTCGTAATTGTTGGGTGCTTCGGTGCGACTCTATTTCATTGTCGCAACTACAGTTTTATTTATTTGTGGTGTGATTTCGATTTAAGGGATAATGCGGCATAAAGCCAACACGATTGACTGGACGAAGTTGTGTTAACTCGAACAATAGGAGCAATGGTGGTTTAACATAATATTCATACACACACCCATGTGAACTTGTTCATATATGTAGTAAGTAGGTATATAGACGAATCAGTAAACCACTGGGGTTAGATTTTTAGAGATGAGACCGGATTATGTTTAAGTTCCTAATCTTCTGTCTCAGTCAACTTAGCACACTTTACCGTATTATTTTCTACCAAATATTTACCAAAATTTACTAATGTATGGATTGGCACCGCTAACCGAAAAGAATTATAAAATTTTTGTTGCAGTTATTGTTATCTTTTCATTATAATACTTTGATATGGCGTACATATAAGTAAGTTTGCATACATACATACTCAAATAAGCCAACACATCGCGCCCTTCGAAATATATTTTTATACTTTCGCAATGTATTTTGTTGGCCTAACGATTGTTTGTAACACTGTAATGTAGTAGAGTTTTTATATAATGGTGACACTCTGACCGTTCGTCTACTTCTTCGTGCATCGCATAACTGCAGTGCGATATTTCGACGAATTTTGGTACAGAAGTTCCCGATACTTTACTTAGTTTCTCCGAGAAAAATAGCTTAGAATCAAGTATGTGGTCAAGATAATAGTAGCAACTATAATTTAAAGTTAAATTTCCTAATGAAAGGTCATGAAAAGTACGTGCAATCTTTTTTATATAATTTTTATTTACAAAATTGTTTTGGGAAACTTTGACACGAATGAATACTGAACGTCTGAAGAGTGAGAAATAATGAAAAATATGTGAGAACGGTAAACTTGTTAAAGGATATAAAAAACTTATGGGTAACTAGAGGCCACAATATTGCCCAGCTTCGGATGAGAGTTATATGACGGAATATGAATATTACGTACTCTATGACGGAAGAGGGTCCAATCCGTATTTTCGTATTTCACCATATTTCTAGCTTCCGGTTATAAGACGATACTTACGGATAAGATCGTCAAACAATGCGTAATCAAAGTCATGGTATAGGACATTTTTCATTATAATGAAAATGGTCATTACACATCGTAAAAGGAATCAGCAAATAGTTAACGAGCAACAGTAACAAAAAGCAAAGGCTGTGTCACTACGCATTAAATAAATAAATAAGACGTTTTTATAACACATTTGTGCTCTTTTAACCATTAGATATACCAACAAAATCTCAGTCTTCTGATTATTTTGATAGATTTTTTTGTTTTCCCGGACAATTGGTTCTTGAGATATAGCATTTTAAATGACGCAATTACTATTGTTTTGAAGATAATTTATAACAATTAAGGAAGTTCTAAGTTCAGGTGTAACCGAACATTTTATACTCTCGCAATTTAATATATCTTATTAGGATAATTCGCAATTCAACCGATTTATTCGGCATAAGGTAATTCGTGGACCGGTTTCACCCATTTTCGCCAAAATACACAGTATCCAAGATTATACGTTCATTTAATTTGGGTACGATGTCTTAGATATTGGCCAATATAAAGTCAATTGTATGTTTGAAAATAATTATATTAGGTCTAGTAAAAAAACATTGTTTTTGCATTAAATTGAAGGTTTTATTTAGTATAGTTAGAATGATCCAATTTAGGTCAACTATGCACGGATTTTTTCGACAACTTGTCATTTTGAAGGTAACTTCTTAATGCCACTTTCATAGGAACCCTCGTCCACTGGGACATTGAACGATGTGCTTTACGTGGGAACCTGCCGTTTGTACAGCCTAACTCCACAGTGTTCAAAAACACAACGGACCAATACAATGCGTTGATCAGCGCCCCGTCAGTAATAGATTTTTGCTAAAACAACGGTACCAATCGGCATTGTGGAAATGGACACAATAACCACCTTGGTAGGGCTTGAGGCCTATCTAAAACCTCTGCCGTTCTTTGGGTCCGACACCCGTTTGCAGTGCAACTCCACATTGAACTGTACCGCCCAACAGCTCTACCCGCATTCAGGTATTAAACCACAGCCACCACGATACCCTCCGAAGGGCCTACCTTTATGAGCAGGTTGGAGAGACCTGTGAATCCAATGGGCTCCTGCTCCCCGTGATACCAGATTAAAGTCTCCGGTCAGACCTCGTAGCCGGGGCTACTTCCAGTAGAGCTACCCATTCAACTCAAATTCCTCTTTAAGTGTTTGCATAATACATTTAAAGTGTTATAAACTCAGTTGAAGCTAAGTAATATAGCACTATTTCTGACATGGGTAAGCCTATTTTTAGAGCAAAATCTATTTCGAATGCATTTTATGGATATCAGTGCATTTAATGGATTTTAGTCGCCTTTTATGACAGGCATGCCTTACCGCGGGTTATTCTTATCACCTGACCCGCAGGAGGAAAACTGTCCACTGGGACAGTCGATTTTCACAAGCTTCTATTGAGGCAAATTATTCACCATCGACAGGAACCATAGTAACCACTTGGCGCCAGTTCCGGACTATAAGGTGGATGCATAAGAAGCACCTAACCACACTCCGGAGCTTTTGGCGAGTCACTACCGATCTGTGTGTTCTGACGTTGTCCTGATGAAATACAATTCCTCTCCTATTTGCCAAAGCTGGAAGCTTGTGGGCGATTGATCTTTCAGAACTTCTAATTGTTGACAATACAGGTCCGAGTTAAAAGTTTGGTGATAAGGAAGCAGATCATAGTAGACGATTCCTTGTTAATCCCAGCAAACACATAGTAAATCCTTCCTGACTGCCAATCCTGGTTTGGCCACCGTTTACGCCGGTTCACCGCGATTCAATCACGACAGTTATCGTTTGACGATGTCGTAAGCGACCCATTTTTTCACTAGTAACCATCCGCATCAGAAATGGATCGAAGTTATTGGGATTCATCAGCGATGAGCAAATATAATGTATTTCTTTTTACTAGACCTAATATTAGGTATATGTGGGCTATGGTAAATATTGACCAATTTTGGTACAATGATACCCTATTTTCAGAGAAAGACACCCCCCACATCGCCGGATATATCCGATATAAAGGCAACCGGTTATGGAAAGTATTGACGCAATTTTACCTATTTTTGACACAAGGGCACATTATTATCAGGAAATGATTTCCTTTGATTTTCAATACTATATCTGCTAGATTAACCGATACTTTCGGTAAAATGTCTGTCATAAACACTGAGATCCAAATATTCGGTATCAGGGGAATTGAAAAGTTATAATCCGATTTCAACAATTTTTAGATGTGAGACGGAATTGCCCTTTTAGCACTATTATTGCACTTTCAGTAGTTTTCAATATAACCGTTATATGGGAAGTGGACGTGGTTATCATCCAATTTTGGCTGGTGTAATTCATTGACCGATTTCACCTACTTTCGGCGTTAAAATATGGTATATCGAATATCAAAAGTTCCCTTAATTTTGTTAAGATATCTTACATATTGACCGAAATGTACCATATAAAGTCAACCTGAAGTTTGAAATTCTTATATTAGGTATATGGAGACTAGGAGACGTATTTATTTTATCCAATTCCGATTTTATCCAATTTAGGCACAGGAATACGCTGTTGTCAAAAAGAGACGCTCTCTAAATTTCACAACAAGAACTCATATATTATATATACACCGGAGGGTTGAAAATCCTTATATTTGGTATATGGGTGCTAGGGAAAGTATTCATCCGATTTTTGACACACGGCCGCATTAATATCATGAAAAGATACTCTTCGAATTTCATTAAGATATCTCACAGATTGACAGATAATTTCGGTAAAAAGTCGGATGGAGGCGCTGAGGTCTATATATTGGGTATCTGGCGGCTTGAAAAGTTATTCGCCAATTTCGTCTGAGTCTGAGTACGAAATGGCATATCTTACTCTCTTCTTCTTAATGATACTATTAATGGTACTATTTGGGCAAAGCTTTATTCCACTTTTTCTCAGTTGGTGCTTGATTTATATACTGTAAGTGTAAGTGTAAGTGTAAGTGAAAAATTCATATGAAATTTAAAATTGTGTTATATAAGAAGTAGGCGTGGTTTTTATCCGATTACGCCCATTTCCACAACGTAATATAAAAATGTAAATATAATATCATGACCAAATTTGATTGAAATTCGTATAGCAGTTCCTGAGACATAGAATTTTCCCTAGGAGTGGACGGTACCACGCACCGTTTCCAATGTATTATTCTTCATATTACATATAACCTTTGTATGGGAGTTGAGTGTGGTTATTATCCGATATCACTAATTTTCCCAGTGTATGAGGTTGAGCTCGAAAGACTTGTTTTGAGCAAGGTTTGTTTGTTTCCGATGAACAGCATTTTGTGGGCGTGGCAGTTTTCCGATTACGCCCATCTTCTTTTGCTGAAAAATAACCCATATACCAAGTTTCATGGAGACATCTTAATTTTTACTCAAGTTATCGTTTGCACGGACGGAGGGATAAACAGGAATTCCGGAATTCAACTCGTCTCGTCATCCTGATTATTTATATATATATATATATATACATAACTCTATATCTATCTCGATTAGTTTTTTAGGTGTTACAAACAACTGTTAGGTGAACAAACTAATATTCCCTGTTGCAAAATAATTAAATACATTGATCGAGTCTCAGCTGTCACGCTAAAGCTATCAAAGGAACGTATCGTTCCTGAAAATTTGGGTATGGAGAAGCTCTGAGCAAAATTGGGGCAGCGCTAGTTGACAATCGACTGATTCGCCGTGTCACAAAAACATGACAGCGATGGCAAAGTTGCATGAATAGGGATTCGAATTGCTTCCACATACAACGAATTTTCCGGATTTGGTCCCTACTTAATATGTAAAGTTCAGACGTCCAAAGAATTGTAGCTGAAAATCGCCGCGACTGAGATTAATTTGGAAAAATAAAGAGAAATCGGACTATTATACCTCACAATTTGCAAGAATCAAAAGCCGGAAAATATTCATATCATACTGTGGTCAAGAAAATAAGTCCGCTAAACTTAATTAAAGTATTACACATATATCGATATAAGCGATATAAATAAAGGATATAAAGTCAACCGAATAGTTCCAAAGTATTATTTTGGGTATATTGGTATTTAGGTTCACTTAATTTTGATAGCATATTTTATATATTAACCGATATTTACGGTAAAAAGCCAACCAGAAGTTAGAAACTCTTGGCGTGGTAGTTCTCCATCTTCCCTCCAACCATAAAATAACGATGTCATGAAAATGAAATATACGAAATGTGGTTCAAATTGGTTTAGTAGTTACTAAGCTATGAGATTCTACCTAAAACTGGACAATATCACATCAATCGCCTAATTTTTATTCTGAAAATTTAAATTTGATCTGTTTTTGTTTGGGAGTTATCGCACTTTCAGTAGTTTTCAACATAGCAGTTATACAGTAGGTGGCAGTGAATATTATCCGATACCACACATTACCGCACTTATCATAACGGCAATTTGTGGGCGTAGAAATGGTCCGATTTTGACCATTAGGCCGTAGAATTTTCTGATTTGTAATACTGTCTGCCCGTCGGTTCATTCAAGCGATAACTTGAGCGAAAATTGGGATATTCTGGTGATACTTAGTACACGTATTCCCTGGCAATATGAGAAAGTTGATATTGCAGATAACCGGAATCGTACTATTACCACGGCCACAAATTGCCGTTATGATAAGCCTGATAATGTGTGGTATCGGATGATATTAATCCAAATAATATCCAAAAATTAGAAATGGCTATAATTAGTTATAGCTATATTAGTTATAATTAATTATAATATCCAATTAAGATTCAAAACTGTAATTCAGTACAGGTCATAGAAGGAGGAAGGGTATCTGTGGTTTGAAAGGAGCAACGGATCCGCCCCTAAATAGGTTTAATGCACATATCTCACAATCCACAAAAGCTATATCAACCAAATCTGCTTGAAACAAGCCCTTCTACCACCACTTTATAAAGTGTGAAAACGAGCAAGATTGGATAATAATCATACCCACTCCCTTTATAACGGTTATGTTCAAAACTACTTCAAAAGCGATAACTCGTTAACGAAAAAACACGATAAACATTAGATTTGACACTAAAGATGGTGTGATAAGGTTGCATTTGAATCGATATAAAAATGCAACAATTGGGTGGCACCGCCGACTTTTAGCCATCCCATACCTCATAAACAACTAAACCAATTTCAACCAAATTTAATGCATATCGTTATCCTGACATTATTATCTTATAGTGTGAAAATAGGCAAAATCTGAAAACAGCTGCGCCTACTTCTCATATAACACATCTTTAAATTCAATCTGATTCTTTCATTTTGGAGAATATAAATAAAGGACCAATGAAGATAAGGGAATAAAACATTGCACAAATAATGCTATTTCTCGTCTAAAAATGGCCCAAATCGGTCTATAACTTTTCAAGCCCACAGATACCGAATATGCGGAGCTCAGTGCCTATGGCTGAGTTTTTACCGAAAATATCAATCTCTCAAATCAAATATCTCTGTGAGATATGAAATTAATTAAAAATTAATGGAATTAATTGTATCCTAATAATAGTTTGCTTTTGAATCAAAAATGGACAAAATAGGGTTAATACTTCTCCTAGCCCCTATATAACTAATATACGAATTTTCAAACTTTCGTTGATATTATACTTTATATATCGATCAGTAATCGGAGAATAACGTGTTCTTGTGCCAAAAATGGATAAAATCGAGTAAATACTTCTCTTAGCTTCTTACACCTAACACAAAATTTTTCGCACTTCTGGTTGGCTTTTAATTATATCTAACTATACTAACTATCTTATTATAGTTTAGTGATAATTATAATTGGAATATATCTAACTATTTATAACTATATCTGTGTGCCTTGACGCCAAAAATTTATAAGATCATTCCAATGCTTCTCCTTGTTCCCATATTAGGTATATATATGTATATATAATATAAGATAATTTTAAAAAATTTGGTTGACTTTATTCCGTATAACGGTCAATATGTAATATATCTTGGCAAAATTAAGTGAACGTGTAATATTGGATATACTATAGTTTACTGCCGAAAATGTGTGAAATCGGTCTACGAATTATCCCAGATCCCATATACTACATATAGTCACTTTCGCTATTCTAGCAGACTTTATGCCGAATATGTCGGTCAGTGTGTGAGTTACCTTCACATTGCGTGAAAACATGTTCCCTAACATACTTGAATAATGAAAAAGTTAATATGATCAGTGCAGATCTTCCTCTATCCCCAAAATTCCCGATATAAGAATTCCCGATATAAGAATTCCCGACTTTCCATCTCACTTTGAACCGTTTATGTTGGTCAATGTGTGTGATATTTTATTGAAATTAAGTGGATATGTTTTCTTAAACACAATGCGATTTCGCATTGGTCTAGACTATGGTCTAAGACCCTTATTCCTAATGTAAAGATTTCCTTTTCTCTGGTTTACTTTTTCCTCATGTATCTAATATTTTCAATTAAGCCACTTTGGTTGAGTTAATATCGCATATATCACTTTTGAGTTAATTAGGTAGATTTTAATATAAATATCTCTGATACGAAGCAAAATATTACAATGAAAGTACATGAGTCTATGACCTCTAATATAAGTTAATAAGATACCAAATATGATTGCAATCCATAGACAAATTCGTCGAATAAGGAATGTTGGATTCTTCCGCAACATTTTTTAATATAAAGTTATGTCAGCACCCGAAAGCATATCCCCGCCTCTGATCCTTGCACATTGCGAGAGTATAAAATGTTCGGTTGCACCCGAACTTAGTGCTTTCTTACTTGTTTATAATAATTTTAATATAAATATCGTGGACATGAAGCAAAAAGTTGTAATGAAATTAAGTAAGTATATGACCTATAAATAGATTAATAGGATACCATATATGATTATAATCATATCAGTTTTGCAAGCATCTTAAGGTATTTCCGTCTTTAATCCTTCCAAATTTTGAGAGCATACAATTTTCGGTTACACCCTAACTCTCTATCCATCTCTACAAGTTTTAGGAAGGTGTGGAAGTTGTTTCGAGATTACAAAAATGATATAGAAAACCTGGAATATCGCTATGAGCGTTGTATCGCTCTCAATGCTTAAATGCTTAATACGCTTAACAATAAACTCTTATGGTGCTTTTCTTTAAAACTTTACAAAATTTTCATCCTGTCTGTTACGTTTCTAAGTACATAACTTCCCTCTATATGCTTAGATGCATTATGTATTAGATATATTTCGAAAAAGGCTAGATAAATATTCCATTATTATTAACTTTCTGAAAAATTTTGTCCGCATTATTTAATGTTTGAAAAATAGGGCATAGTAATAGTTATATCGCAAAAACATAAGCGAGTGTCTATCCTTCACAACGATTCCCAGATGGCCTTTTTTCAATAAATGTGACCAACCTTATGTATATACATATGTACATTTTATAATACGAGTACTTCAGAGGGGTCCGTCCATCCGAACTCATATGACGATTGATTCTAGTGAATTATCTAAGTGAATTTGAATTTCATTTCAATTGAAATTTGGTAAGTTTGCGAAACCATAACGAGGCGAACGAGGAACAAGCCAAAAGGCAACATTTCTGCTTGTCTTGTTCATCAACGACCTCGTGGCAAACGAACCCAATTATCTTTCAATAAAGAGAGCACAAAGCATCCATCCTCAAGTTACACAAACTGTTTTCTTGCTTTTACTGCTCATTTTGTTGTTGTTTTGTTCCTTCTATTGTTTTGTGTTTGTAGCGGATTTGTATTTACTAAATCCAAAAAGCCAAAGCAACATCAACATCAACACCGAAGTAGGAAAATGCTTTCAGCATTTGTCGTGGGCTAAAGCCGTATGGGGTTGCGGCAAAGCCATGAACTTGTGAAAGGGATGCTCAGCATTAGCTCCGCAAATTCGTAACTCGGAGCAGTTGGGCTAAACTGATTTAGCGTGCAGAGAGTTCATAGTTAAATGCGGCGAGTCGGGAACGAAATTCAAATCTCGCCTGCGGGCAAACATTTTTATTAATTCATAATCAAATCCAGACAGTGTGCATACATATGCGTATGTATGTGTGTACATACTCGTTCATATCTACAATTTAGGTATGCCTCTGCACTACCCAATTGGTAATTGTGCCGTACGAAGCTGCTTTGAGAAAACTTCATTCACTCTGTATGAATACATATGCACATACATGCATTATTTCGCTTTGCTCTAGTGGCGGTAAGAAACGATGATTCTGATATGACTTCAGCGTCCGTCAATCCGGTAATTTAATACTATTTTTCAATTTCCAAATTTTACGAGCATTCATAACAGCTTGTGAGCGCTGTTGTACGCTCTATCCAAATTAGTCGAAAGTACTTAAATAGGAGAATAATATAATAATATAATACTATATACCTATAAGTGTGCATTTAGCATGTCATATTAAAGTGTACACATATTAACGTAAACACATTTACATATGTATGTGCGGCCGCATTTTGTTCAAAATTGGCGCTTTACCGCTTTAGTTTTTCAACAATCAATTTTCTAATTGTAGCCACGCAACCGAATCGTTCACACATTTGAAACACCTAATAAAGATATTCAATTTGTTTGTTACACATCAGCACTTGGTAAAAATTAGTAGCGTGTGAGGTCTCTGTAAGCAAGAGCGGTCGGTAAGTAGCAGTTAATATTACTACAGTAGGATGTTAATACAGTAGGACAGAAAAAGGCCGATTTCGGATCGGAGAAAAAGACAACTTTTTAGTATATGCAAAATTTATTAAGGTATGAATAACATATATCGAAGTTCTTTAAGTTCCGTAATTAAGGTCCGGGTGGATGTGTATATTATATATATGTATATCGCTTTAAGTATGAAGTGAAATTCAAGCGGAATTAAATTGGGTAACGTTAAATACTTTTTAGTTTAATGGTTTCATTATGACAAAATTATACAAATATCTAAGTTTAAGTGGATACCTTCATAATATCTAGTAGATAGATGTACATATAATACATATTTTAATGCCTAAATTACGCTGAAATTTCGTTACGTGGCCCTTACTAAGTTATTTTTGTTAAAATACATAAAATTTTATGACTTCCATTGATTTCACACAATAATATCTGTCAAAATGTACTCTCCTACTTTCATAGAAGGTGTCACTGAAAATCGCCATACCAATCTACTTAGTTGAAGATGTATCTACGATGATATGCAGAATAGGTTTGATGCTATTATCTTTGCACTTTTCTTTATCCTTTTCAGTTCCGCCACTACTTGAGCATACAAACTCTCATATATATTACCCGCTTATGCATCTGTATATGTAATCTGCATACTCTTTTCGCATTAATGAATGCAGCTGGATAAACAAAGCCAAAACCCAGATCAGAAAATGGAAAAGTTTTCTCGCCTAACAAAATGAAAAATATCAAAAGAATTGTCGTCCGTCCCTGCCTTGTAGGAAATAAAGGCATATATAGATTAAATTTCATTATAAATACTTTTACGACGATGATCCCCCTCTCTAATACTTCGAATATAAGAGAGACGATATTACCAAGTTTTACAGTGGTATTTAGCGCAAACTTTCGAATCAAACTTCAAAAATCTCTTATTTATGGATAGACATTTACAGTCTAAAGTCCCTATGAGTAATGAAAGCAAACAATTTTATTGATTTGCGTGTTAACAACGACAAAATTACTGGGAATATTCTAGTTCTGGAGAGGACGTGAATAGTGGCCGGATTTCGGTTAACAGCTGCCAACTAATAAGTATTCAATTTTTATTCAGCATAGAGAACATGACTGTTGTTAGATTTGCTTGCACTCGATCAGGACCCAAAATTCCTGCAGGGTTTTTTGGTTTGAATAGGCTATATGGTTTTATAGCAACATTATTGCTGAGGATATTTGACAATGTAGCTAAATATGTTACTCTGATACATATATGCCTTACAAGTACATATGTAAATGCTATATGCTACGTTTCCTGTTTCCATTACATATTTTGCGTTTACGAATGTCATGCAAACCCCTATCTACTGTACTACTGTGGCGTGTTTATTCGCGCCATTGAGCAGTTTTTAATCATAAAATCTGTTTCTAAAACCAAAAGCCACTAAAAAGGTATACCTACATATATATATGTATATATGTTTGTAAATAACACCCAACATAGTTGCTCATGAATTTTGATGTTGTGTCGAGTGAATTCAGACAGTGTTGAGTTGTTTTTGTACTGCGATTGAAAACCTTTTTATTTAATGTAGTCCTAATCCGCTTTAAAATCTCTAAATTCTATGGTAGCCATAACCACAGAGCTAACCCCGGAGTTACAAAACACAACAGAATGAACAAGCGGAGGAAACGTATGTGATATTCCATTCCGCATTCCCTTAATCTGGATTTCTCTAATTGTTGGCGAAACAACAAATACTTTGGGTCGCAGCATTTATTCTGCGCTCGTCGTTCATTGTTCTGCCTCTGGAGTTTTGTCATTTGTCGATTTCGGTTTTTTATCAGCAACACCATCATCATTACCACAGCCGACATGGGCTACATGTCACCAACGGTGTCACGCTACATTGCAACTCCAATCCGAATATCCGTGACAACACAATCAAGTTGGCAATCTTGATCCTTGCTTCCCTGGTCTTTCCTCGCTTCACTTTTCTGACCCTGGGAGAATTCAGTCATCATTCAATCACACATTGGCATATCGAATTATTTTGGTGGTTGTGGATGTGTCTGGTCCGAATCATAAATGGCTTTCAAAAAGGTTTTATGACGCTTTAACGCCTTCGCCGAACAATGCACCGGCAGAGGCGTGTCGTCTTTCACCATTATTGATCTGTCGAGCAGTCAGTCTGTAATTGTTGTTGCTTACCACTACCACAACACTTTAGCATCGCTGTTCTCATTCAAATTACTTATTACCTTTGTGCAACTCTATTATTTTTATTAAATACAATTTTATGCCTTATTCCTAAGAATTCAACCGAATCTTTAACTTGCAAATCCAATTAAGCTGTAAGAACTCTCCAAATTCCATTGCAGTAATTGTGGTTGCTTGCTTTTTGGTAATACGACTCCTTGCTAATGAGACAATAAGCATAAGTGTTAAATTATTTGTAACCGTGGTCTCGCCCACACTTGGATTCAATTTCAAGTATTTTGGACAGCTGCATATATAAAATATTTTAACTCCATTATGTACATATTCCGAAGGGTACAATCAACGAATAGCATATAATTTGTATGTCTGGAGTTGATCCCCGGTATAAGAATATTACGTTTATATTTTATATTAGAACTTGAACCCGTATGAATTGAAAGAGAGCTATCATAACTAGTGAAAATAAAAATTCTGCCAGTTATATGTTATGAAATAATATTTTGCTATTCAAATATGCACGTAGATCTTGACTCCAAATCTGACTTCATTTTCGGACTCCCGATATTACTTCGGTCTTTCGTACTGAAGGCTGGCTTGATGTCAATAATAATATATCTTAGTTCTTTCATTATTCCCAATATGTTACTTCGTTGAAATCATCAAGTAAGACTTTAAAAGAATAGTATTCAAAGCTAATAAAGTGCGGCAAGAACCCTAAAAAGAAATTTTCGTATCGTTCTTCGATTAAGTTAAGGCACGGACTGAATTAGAGGATATATTGAAAATCGCGTTTTGGCTCAGATTGTGTCGAGTTTTTTGCTCATCAGGATAAACGTAAAATAAAAGTGGAGGTCATCATAATAGTGTTTTTCTATTTTTTTTCTTGAAGGTCTCTTTTACATTGCGAGTTCTGAGTCCAGCATATGAGCTGCCTTCGTAAGGGGTCGGATTTTTCTTAAATACATTTATATAGTCAATAGTGTCAATGTTTTGTCATATATGTATGTAATCAGTCCTGAAGGAAATGAAGATTAAATACTCTGGAAATTTGTAAAAACGTAAGGAGCATAAAACATATTGAGTGAAGAGGAAAAATGCGGTATGAACAAGTAAGGGAGGGCTAAGGTCGGGAGTATTCAAACATTTTATACTCTCGCAATTTGCAAAGATCAAAGGAGGGAAAATGCTTTCAGGTCCTGAATATTTTTATTAAAAAATGTTGCGGGAGAATTCAACTTTCATTATTCGACGAAACCGTGAATGGATTACAATCATATTTGATTTATTATTACAGTAATGCAGTATTATGGTAACTTATATTACAGTTCATAGACTCACGTACTTTCATTACTATATTTTGCTTCGTGTTCGAGATATTTATAACAAAGCTACCAAATTAACTGAAATGAGATAAAATGCGATATAAACTCAATCAAAGTGGCTTAATTAAATATATTGTGTACACTAGGAAGAAATAAAGCGCGAATTCACATTGTGTTTAAGAAAACATATCCACTTAATTTCATTAAAATATAACACATATTGACCAACATAAACGGTTTAAAGTTAGCTGGAAAGTTGGGAATCATTATGTCGAGTATATTTGGGCTAGTTGAAGGTCTGGATTGATTGTATTAACTTTTGTCATTGCCCAAGTACATTAGAGAACATGCTTCCTTGTAATTTTTTGAAAATAACTCACACTGACCGACATATTTGTCATAAAGTCTGCTAGAATATTAAAAATCATTGTATGTAGTATGTTGGAGCTGGTGAAATTCGTTGACCGATTTCACACATCTTCGGTATTGAACCAGGCTATAGTTGTGCAATATAGTGCAATATAGTGCAATATTATACGTTCACTTAATTTTACTAAGATATCTTATAAGATCTTATAATATCTCACTAAGATAAGATATTGACCGATATATACCGAGACCGAGAATAGTTATATTAAGTTCATGGGACAATGGGCTATTTTCCCTATTTTATCAATTTTTAGCACACGGACACACTGTTATCAGGAAAAGACGCTGTCTGAATTTCACAGGCATAACTCATATATTGACCGATATATAAGGTATAAAGTCTACCGGAAATTTTAAAACCTTTACTAGGTTTATGGGAGCTAGGAGAAGGATTTACTTAATTTTCTATATGTGATTACACCTAAAAGTCTATTGTGCAATTTTTACACATATTCCTATATAACACTTCTGTACCATATTTACCGTAAGATTTATTGTTTTGACGTGTTTCTTCAGCGAGTTAATGCACTTTTAGTAGTTTTCAACATAAATTTATTACATAACATTATATTTCCACCCTCATATTAATGTGTGAAAATGGCCGAAATCGAATTGCAACCACGCATACTTGCCTTGCATCGCAATTTTGAATTCCATATAATTCTTTTACTTTACAATATATAAATCAATTACCAAGAGGGATATCGGAATAAAACTCTGCGCAAATAGTGCCCTCAAGGTATGCTATTTTCCGTCCAGAAGTGGTGGAAATCGGAAAATACCTTTCAAGCCTTCACGTACCGAAAGTGTAGACCTCTGTGCCTATATGTGACTTTTTACCGAAATCATCGGTCAATCTGTGGTTGTTTGTCACACCTAAAACTAATCGAGATATATATACAGTTATATATATATAAATGATCATGATGGCGAGACGAGTTGAATTCCGAGTGTCTATCTATCGGTCTGCCCGTGTAAATGATAACTGGAGTAGAAATTGATCTACCTTGATAAAGTTTGGTACACATCTTCCCTGGCACTCAGAGGATCACTGCCACGCACACAAAATGCCGCTAATCGGTACAGATAATCGCAGAAGGGAGAGTTGAATTTTGTAAAGAGTGGGTAATTTGTAAAATCTGGTGCGTAGCATATATATACATTCTTATGCCACATTGTGGAAATGGGCGAAATTGGATTAAAACCACGTTTACTTTTCATATAACACATTTTTAAATTTCATCTGATCCTTTCACTTCAAATTAGATAAATCAACCATCAATTAAGATATTGGAATAAAGCTTCTCACAAATAGTGTGGCCCTCTCATGCGTAAAAATAGTCGAAATCGGCATATAACTTTTCAAGCCACCAGCCAGCCAATCAGTTCAAGTTATATGGACTTCAGTCCCTAAATTTGACTTTTTACGGAAAATATCAGTATATCTGTGACATATAAAATGGAATTCGGGGATTATCTTTCCAAGATAATAATGTGCTCTTGTGTAAAAAATGGGGAAAATCGGGTAAATACTTCCCATAGAGCCCATATACCTAATTTAAGTAATATAAGGATTTTCAACCTCCGGGTAGACTTTATACCATATATTTCAGCCAATATGTAAGATATCTTAGCAAATTTAAGTGAACGTGTAATATTGTATATACCATAACTTAATGCCGAAAATGTGTGAAATCGGTCTACGAATTATCCCACCTCCCATATACTACATATAATGATTTTCGTTTTTCTAGCAGACTTTATGCTGTATATGTTGGTCACTGTGTGAGTTACCTTCACAAACATGTTCACATCTTCCTCTATCCCAAAAATGCCCGATATAAGAATTCCCGACTTTCCATCTTACTTTAAACCGTTTATGTTCGTCAATATGTGTCATATTTTAATGAAATTAGGTGGATATGTTTTCTTAAACACAATGTGATTTTGCGCTAAATATGAAAGAAATCGGTCTAGACCATGGTCTAAGCCCCTTATTCCTATTGTAAAGATGTCCTTTTCTCTGGTTTACTTTTTCCTCATGTATCTAATATTTTCAATTAAGCCACTTTGGTTGAGTTTATATCGCATATATCACTTTTGAGTTAATTAGGTAGATTTTAATATAAATATCTCTGATACGAAGCAAAATATAACAATGAAAGTACATGAGTCTATGACCTCTAATATAAGTTAATAAGATACCAAATATGATTGCAATCCATAGACAAATTCGTCGAATAAGGAATGTTGGATTCTTCCGCAACATTTTTTAATATAAAGTTGTGCCAGCACCTTTCATAATATATATAGCATATCCCCGCTCTGGTCCTTGCATATTGCGATTGTATAAAATGTTCGGTTACACCCGAATTTAGCCCTGCCTTACTTGTTTTAAATATTATTTTTCACAACAAAATTTCGACCAAAAATTCTTTGCTCCAATTCAGGACCTAGATTTATGTGTGATTGAGGGTTATGAAATGATTGAAAACCTACATGAAATTCATTCATGTCCCACTTTATTAATTCATAAACCGATTTCGTAACATCTGACGTAAAATAATATTTGAAGTTGCTCACGTGCCTGTGCTTAAGAGCGATACAATATTCAATCATAAATTTCAACTATAAGTACACATGCACATATGTAGTTATATATGCGTAAGAGTACGTGTGTGCTTTTATGTCAGCTTTAGCTTTAAATGACAGTAAAAGCTTACCAACTTAGCCACTTGTTAACAGTTGTTTACACTTGAATCGAATAGATGTCACCGCTGGAAAGCGAGCGAAAGTTTTAACTGGTCTTAGCTGGAACTGAGTTGAAGCGTGATGTATTTGCATATTAACATTTTATTTTGTTTGAATTTCCTTAGTTCGACAATTGGATCTTGAGCCACTTCAAAGCATTGTTTGCCTGTGCGCACATCCGACTTTAAATTGCTCTCGACGAGTCAACAACAACATCAATAATGCTCACTACTAAATGGTAACAGCTATGTCAATCTTGAGGTTGTTCATATATGAGGTCTTGGAGCCAAAAACTTTGCTAGCAGGTGGTGCAGGAGCTCTAGTGGCAGGAAAATTTTAGACATTTGCTCAAGTCTAACCATGTATTTGCAGATAGTGAAAGAGTGGAAGCTGCTAAAAGACTGACATGTGCTCAACGTACACAAAAAGCGCACAGACATAGTGTTATGCCACCGAGATATGGACAGGAAGTCGTTCTATTGACAGTAGCGATTAAATGCGTGGCGTGAATTGTCAAAGGGTTGCAGGAGCTGGGATTTCATTTTCTTTGTTTATTGCTGGTTGCTCATTAAGTAAATGTTTGGCGAAAAGTGGGTAAATAACATGGCTATATGTGTAAATTTGTAAGCAAAATAAATAATATGTGCAGGTTAAATTTTCATATGAAATTAAGATCACCAAAATATTTACTCTTCGCCATAAAAGATATGTAACAAAACCATAACACATAAATATTTTATTTTAAATTAAAAAGTGACTTGCCATATATATATCTTACATGATATCCTCAATATCTTTAAGTAATAATAATAAATATCCTTAAATCCGGAAATATTGAGAATGCTCTAGCCTTCTTGTTTGCCATTATTTTTTTTGCTATTATTTTATTTAAAGTTCTTCTGTCTATTGGTTTTCTTAAAGAGTGCTTATTTATTTAAAAATGCTGTTATTAGTAAAAATATCAAAAAAGAAATATATCAGAAAGAACAGATGGAAAACTTAATGCGTACACTTACCAACGAAATAAAAATTTATTCAAAAAAGCAATTTAAAAATGCTGAAAATATAGTTTGGCTAGCTATATAATCATATAGTCAAAAACAGAACCTTTTGCAACTGAAGGCACTATAAACAGTTAAATATTACTACCGTTTATTATATGATATAAAGGTTCAGTGTTATTTAGCCAAATTTGGCAAAATAGAACTTTGCTGGAAAGACTTTGTAATGGTATCAACACAATAAATAACATACAATCTGTCCTAAGACGCAGGAAACCTCTGAATACACTGATGCTATGTTCAAGGGAGCAATGTTGAGCATTTGGTAGACGGGTACTTAATAATAAGGTTTCTTCATATTAAATATATATCAAATCATAGAATGCAGCCTACAAAATAGTTGACAAGACATTTGTACTGTTGAAATGAATCAAACATAAGGTTGGACTTTTATTTCAAACCAAAGCGAACTAAAAATTAATATCAAAAAGTATAGCGTTGAACGACTTTTCGGGTTTTTTTACACGCAGTCCCTCAATAAAATATAAAAAGGAAATGCAAAAATTATTTTTGTCATTTTAGTTCATGTGCATTATTAACAAAAATGTAATCAACGGACATACATGTACTCAATTATGGACCATAGAGGATGATTACTTCATAGTCCTTTGTAATTTTGGACGTGTGCTTCGCGTGGTCATTGTGTTCGTTTGGACAGGCTCTTCATATATAAGAAATGTGCTTTTAACACCAAATTATGTAACAAATATACGAAATACAGACATGCACGAGGGGGTAAGTTACTACCTTAACATTGAATGGTTTGTATGAACTTATATAGATACCATGAAACAACAAAGCTTGTTGAATTGTGATCAAACTCGGAATATATCATTATTTTTCAAACGGTTTCTGCTCCAATGACGAGGCATCACTTATCTATTCATAAATAATTATCGAGTTAGCTGATTTTAACTCGTTTCGAAGATAATATGGCTATATATTGTATATGTATATATTTCTACCTGTGCGTATGTATATATTTACGCAATAATTATGTGTGCAACTGTGAGTGTGTTGCACCTCTTGTACACGTATTCGTTGACGATCAATGTTGGTCGGCTTGTCTCCACATCCGGAATTTGCGTTTGCCTTTTGACACCAAAAAATGGCTAACTGTTAGTGACAAAATAAACCGACGAACTGCTGTGTGTATGAATGTATGTAAATGCAAATGTGATAAGTGTGGAAATGAGCGCTTACAATTGTCAAAATGTCTCGTAATGTAATGCTAAATAATTGATTTTACACTCAAGCATTTAATGTATCACACAGATGACAGTTTGGGGAGTTCCAAGCATACGGAAGGAAACCGCACACTCCAACCGCTACAAACTCACAACATTGCATGTATGTATGTATAAGTTCGGCATGCACGTATTTGAAACGTACCGCGGTTCAGCCCATCAGCACCCATGAACAATAGGCAAATCAGCTCGTTGCTTGACGGACAGTTAAATGGATGGCTGAAAAAATTACTGCTGTTGTTTCATCAAATTAATTCACATTGTATAGTCTGTAGTTTTGTGCATATGTTTGCTGTTCAGCGCCGATATACTTAAAAACATACATACATGTCATATATACATATGTACAAACACTTGTGGGTTTGAATTGTGTGTTGGGTGCACAATTTTTAAGGGTAACACGGAAAGTGCAAACAAACAGACAATTCGTCACTACCACTCTTACCCGGCCGAACGAACCCACTCATTATGTAACATACACATCGCAGCGCCTAGAAGGTGGGAGATGACTCAATTAGTTTAACCACAAAATAAGAGCGTAAAAAGGTTTATTTAAAATTGAATTTATGCACCCTTCGGTTAGAAAGGAACTTTTTATTGCTTGTTGACTTAAAGAGACATATTTTCAAACAGTGGAATAAATAAGCAAAAAACCGTTCAAAACAAATGGTATTGGAATTTGAAAATGTTGTTGAAATGTTGGATGACTACTCTTCCAACCGACTTTGATTTATTGAAATAATTTCATATTGTTATTCACAGACCAAGCAGTGAAAACACTTACTTTTCGTTAGTTTACGAGAAACGAGATTTTGTAGATTTCATTAGATATGGAAATTTTAAACAGAGCTTAGCTCTCGACAGACAATGGAATCTGTTTTTCAGGGTACTTGTACATACAAATATAAATGGATGTGAACTAAAGATAATAGAAATTGTCGATAATTGGCTTTATCGATTGTAACGATACTTTCCGACTAAAAACTTGAAGTACATATCTTCGAACGGAATATCTGTCAGATCAGTTGTAAAATAAACTTTGTCATACTTTCTTCATTTTACCTTGCCGTTGGCGATGCTGAATAGTAATCAAATGATAATACACTAACGAGTATCGTAATCGCCAAATGAGTTTGTTTTGTGGATTTCGTAAACCGTGCAAGATATACATGCATGCACGTACATGTGAAAAGTTTTTATTCATGCGTATGCAACAATTTTGTGGTTAAGTACAATGTCAAAATGAAATCACTCGCTTAAATTCGTCAGAGGCCCACTGTCTTATCACAACCTAACGTCTGAAATGTTGTAAATGCTCAGCGCCAACATGGATTTAAATACAAAATCAGACATTGACATGCATATATTACACTCCCCTCCTGCGAAGATGCTGCCCTCACACCATGTTTTGGCAAAGCGTTGAAATGGTAGTCATTAAATGAGCAAATGTAGTGTAAATAGACAAACGCGATTTGAATACAAATATGCACCAGTAAATACACTTTTCGTATATATTAGCATAAATATAAGAGATCTGAATACAAATTTGTTAATTCCTCTAATATTCAAAAATATTAAGATAAAGAGTTAAAAAGAACGCGCTAAGTTTTTAGCTTTAGAAAAATATCTGAGGGAGTGACGTGTCAGTAAACTTAAGTTAAACAAATATTAATGTTTCAAAACAATTTTAATTTCGAGTTGATCGTCATCATAAAGAAACTTCTCGTTAAACATCGTAAAAGGGAATAAGAATGCAACTTCGTAAAATATTTTCAAGGTATATAAGTATATAAGTATAATATTTTCAAATATTTCCTTCGACCTTAAAAGTTATAGTTGTGATATATCACTTAAGAGACGAATAATTTCATTACTCTTAAGCTCAGTCGGATTCCAAGGCCATCCTTTCAACCGCTAAAGAATCAGCTAAAGGAATGGGTATATGTGAAAATGAGAATATTTTGGAAAGGGACTGCCTTATGAATTTATACTAAAAATCAATATATATGATTACAGTGAATATAAACACTTGTGATGGGTAGGTTAATGGGGCAACTGGACAACTTATGCAAATTGATTTTCATTGTTCTTTTCCAGCAATTCTGTGGATTAAATTCTTAGAGCCTTCTGTTGGTTTGATAGCATGTTCCAAAAAGCCTCATCCTCTGGAAAATTCCTGGACAGCAATTGAAAAAGTTCTGAGATCGTTTCTATATAAAATAAATGAACAGATAGATTTCTATTGAAAAATATCAATTTCCAGTTGTTCCGGTTGAGGTAATAACTATTCAAAAAAGTCAGGGTGCCATATATTGCAAAGTTTTTGTTCATACTCGACCCAGAATGCCTAGAGTTTCGATATATGTTGCTTACAATCGAGCTACTACTGCAGAAGGTCTCTTCATCGTAGGAAATTTTATTCCTCATAACAAATTTTCTGAAGCAAATTTTTAAAAGCAGTTTTATTTAAATGCTTCAACATTAATATTCTGTTTTCTGTTCTATCAGACATTTAATTGCGGAACTTCACGAAATCCCTACTATTGAGTTGTACTATCGAACTTTCGACTATCGAATTGCACAACATAAACGGTTTAAAGCCAGGTGGAAAGTCGGAAATCCCTTTATCGGGTATATTGGAGCTAGAGGAAAGTCTGAACTGATTGCGGCAACTTTTTACCAACAAAAATTATTATACGTAGAACGAGATGTATTAAAAAAATAACGGGAATTTTCGTTTTTTGAAAAAATGTTTATTCATCCGTCTACATTAACGTTGTCGCCTTCAAAATAGTCTCCATTCGATATTATGCACTTATGCCAGCGCTTCTTCCATTCGTCGAAACAATTCTCAAACTCGATTTTTAGGATAGGCTTTGGCTCTTTCAGCGATGCCCTTTTAATGTCATCTATAATTCTAAAATGCCGATCCTTTAAGGTACTCTTTATTTCTGGAAATAGGAAGAAGTCACACGAAGCCTCGTCTGGCGAATATGGAGGCTGGGGCATCGTTACTGTATCGTATTTGGCCAAGAATTTACGAACAAGCAACTAAGTGTGAGCAGAATTAAGCAAAAGTGAGCAAAAGCTATGGATTGTTTTTCCACAAATCGTGGCGGTTTTTTTGGACTGCTTCACGCAAATGGTGTTGATCTTGTTGGTAGTACACTTTATTGACCGTTTGACCTTGAAGCAAGAATTCATGCCATGCCATTAAAGTCGAAAAATATTCTCGTTATTTTCTGAACACACACACAAATATAATTAAGTTTAACCGGTCTGTCTGACTACCGTTATTTTCGTCGGCGCATGAGTTACAGAAGACAACAAAATTTTTTTAAAGCTTTTTAATATATATCCAGATTTTTTAGCAAGTGATGTTGGTTCCTTTTTCTATTTTTCCATTTTTCCAGGAAGTTAATTTAAGTAAAGATCAAAAAATGTAGGTTGCGAACAAATATATTATTCAGACAATATGAGAAAAACAGGAAAGATTATACGATATTTACACAGAAAAAAAATTTTTAAATAATATTTTTTGAGATAAATTGAATTTTTGTTTTTTTAAAATAGATATATTTTTATTTTCATAAAATGAAAATGAGTATTGAGTATGAGTATGAGCATAAGCATTGGATGTTTTGGCCTCCATCTGTGGAAACTTCACGTATAAACGAATATTCCTTAAAATAGGCATCATTTAGTTAGTTCTAGCATTGGACCAATTGGGATAAATTCCTAATAAGAAGTTGTCTATACCGACTTTAGAGATACATGAGTGCAACATCTAGTGATTTAGTATTTAATGAGGCTTTAGTATTTCGTCTCACATCTTACTGAAATGTGGTATTAGTGTATTCAAGTTTGTAGATATTAGCACCATATGGTGGAGCAGTGCATTTTCTTTACATGACATGACACAATGACTGGCGCCACATTATTGGCGCCATTGACTTAGTCTGGGGTAATCAACGATTACTTTTGCGTAGGTGCGTCTGTATTACTACAAAACAACCAATTCCAAATGTAACACCAACCCCATTTTAAACTTTCATCGAAATGTCATAAATCGTCTCTGAAGCTCTCAGCTTGTTTGGGCACTTATAGTACATATGTTTGGTAAGTATGTACGAAAGCTTGTAAGTACTTTCACACAAGAGCAGACGCGACAGTAGCATTCGTTTCCGCGTCTCAACATCATCCGCGTCAATAAGTCAACTCATCATGCGAATGCACCAGCTTCTTATTTGACCCTATTTCCTCCTCTGTCTGGGCTGCTTTGGATGTAGATTTGGGCAGATGATTGCTTGTCTGATGAAGTGGTTTGCTCATCACCGCGCACAGCACTCAAAAGTGCGACTCACCTTGTAATTTGAGTCGAATAATTTTCAGAAAATTATGAAGAGGGAAGCACTTACGAGATCATGCATATACAAACAAACACTCCTTCACTATGTGCTATGTGTACTATGTAGTGGTGTACTAGGGTAATCAATATCCTGCGTCCAATGAGATTATGAGTTAAGATATGTGCCAAAATTTAACTCCAGATGCTGCCAAGCAACTCGTCACAACCTAATTACAACTATTATTCAGCATTTCTCTTAAAAACTACATTTTTTATAAATGAAGTGAATGGGATGAAACAGTATTGATTTTGTCCGTTACTACTTCTTCGCTTAATAAGTTGATAACTCTGAAGCGAAGTTGAAATAACAAGCGAACTCGAGCACTACTCGGCTGAGTCTTTCTAAAACAGAGTAGTTTTACATCGTTCCCTGCAGGAAGACGTGCCTTTTCAACTCTTTCTTCTCTTGTAATCTTTCTTGTACTCTAAGAACTTTTTCACTTGCAAAGTACTGGAGTTCAAAGCATGAAAAATACTATATATCAGTATCATAGAATCAATATACTAATAATACATAAATATTATATATTGTTCTTGCCGACTCAAATTATGTATGTCTTTAATATCTCCATTTTTGTTCACCCTAGTACAACTGCAGGTATATACGAGTGCCCTCGAGTAATTTGTAGTTGTATAATTTTTACACAGCAATCGAAAATAACCGCCTATCTGCCATGATCACATGAAATGCGTAAGCATATTCTCCAAATAAATATATATATATTTATATATATATAAACATGTGTGTACTGCATATACTGTACTGTACATTGAGCACCCTGAACGTTTCTAATCGTCACAGATCGCACCAGTCAGATATCGGATGACTGAATGAACTCAAAGTTCTTAACCGCAAGCAGCCGCTCTCGAGCTGCAGTCAACTGACAGGCATTGGTCTCATCCCCACATTTCCCCAAGTCGATCTCGCCACCTTATCTACCAGTAAGTACATATATACGCATGCACTTTTCGGAATACGAAGGCTGTATATTATTGACAGTGACTCGTCAATTGTAGTGGATTTGTATGTTAACGATACAAACAGAACAAACAGACAGCAGCAAGATCGGTCGCGAAAATTGCCAAGCGATTTGATTCGGCGCTTTGCGGTGTACAAATACATATATGTTTTTATGGATTTATGCACATATTTGCTCAGAGTGCATCTGCACCCCTCCGCCACCACGAAAGACGACGTACGGCTCTATTTTCAAAAGACAGCTAAATAAACCACTCAAGTTGGACATCGGCGTCATCGTCAACACTTAGTTGCCATGGTGGATTGAATTCATTTCGTATTATTTCAGTTTTGTTGGTTTGTTTTTTGTATTTTTTTAATGACAGCCGCTGCGTCGGACGTGTCATCGTTGGCGCCAGTCACCAAACCAGCCGCTGGGCTGAGAGCGAGCACCTACATGTTGGCAGCGTCACAATTACCAGCCACTACAACCGTAGCCACAATCGTCCATGACAACTGCATTTGGGTAGCAAGTACCGATAATGCGTCTTTTGGGCCAGAACTCGGTAAGATTTCGTGAAAGACAGCAAATGCGCTTCAAGACGACATCATATGTACGCTTGCATCAATGTGTGTTGTGTGTGTTTTTAAATATATGCGTGTGTACATACTATATTTTCGAGTGTGGGGTAGCGCCTCTTCGGTTGTTATTGTTTACACAGAAATTGATATTTTATTTCAAAAGAAAACAATTCAAAATGGCAAATTACTTAGTTAAATGTTGTCCATCGTAAATGTAAACGTATGATTTTTTCCACACATGTCCGTAAGCTGAAACCGATTTTGTGCAAACAGTTATGCATATGTGACTTCTTAAGGCAAACAAGTTAAACGCTAACGGTATGTTACAGAATTCTTCGGGGTCGTTCGTAAATGAACACGAAATCCTCTAAGAGAGGATACTGTTAAATCCGGTAATTTAAACAACGAACATTTTTTTCGGAAAAATATATGTTGACTTCTTTTCAGCTGACGTTGTGGAACGAAAGTTTAGAGCAGATACCGGAAATTTCTGTTTCTTTTTTATCATTATCTATTATTGTCTCCTGTGATATATATCACTAAGGTATTTTAAATTTAGTTGCTATGAAAAATAGAAAGCTAAGGCTGCTATGACATTACTTATGAAAGTAATTTTTGTGGAGAAGATCAGTTATTACTATTATTACGTGTAGTTGCTAATATTATTCTTCATTATTTATAACGGTTTGATTTTTAACATCCTAGTTGAAGTAAGTCCATGTCTTTTGTTGGAAATAGAATAGTTAAACGATGATAGTTAAACGAGAGAGATACGCGCTTTTCGGTGCAAAGTCAAAGTGTGACATTCTTTTTCAAGGTAAACTTTGTGACCAACGATCTATACTTTTTGATTTTACCAGATTTCCTATTACAACAAACAGATATGAGAAAAAGCTATTAACAGATATAAATAGAGCCGACCGACCAACAGAGGGAGCCGACCTTCTGTTAATAATTTACCGTTATTTTTAATAGCAGCGAACGTGGTTCCATATTCAACTCTCTGCTCTTCAGTGAATATTTGGAATCTATTAATTTATATTAAATGAAGCGCTTCACAAAACGAAAGCGAATCACAAAATAAACAAAAAGTAATATTAAGAAAAAATTTATAAAAAAAACTAAAAATAAATAAACGAAATCCACCAAAAGCCTGACTGAAACAGATGGAGGACGAAATTGTTACTTCGATTTGTCATTTCTCTGCTTAATAACGACGGTATACAATCTCCACTCAAAAACTAACATGTCAGTCACAAATAACAAAGATATACAGTTGAAATCGATGCAGGAGAGTAAGTATGTATGCATTTGCCCAATTTGCAGGTGTTCCAAGACCTTAGGTATTATTAGGTATCTCTTGAAGGAGTTGATCTAGCACCTCTTAAAAGAACTGCATTCCCAGCTGCCCCATAGTGGGCTCACACGTCAACCCTTTCATTTCCTTCTATATCTATAATACTGGGTACTAAATAAACTGAATACTGGATGATGTTTACCGAGTTTTCCGCTAAAAGTCTATTAATTTCCTCCTTGCATAACTTTAGGCAGTGAGACTTCGTGTTGGCGCTCCGTACAGTTTTATTGCCGCTTGGTTATCCATAACAAAGTTAATAGACTTGCTGATTGGAGCAGAAGCCCACTTAGCGCAAGACAGGATTTATTTTGTTTTCGAATTGTTTCGAAATTTAATATAGGTGGTTTAATAAATTAAATCTAACCAGCTCCTGACAAATACACGCAGAGTGCTCTTTATCATATAAATATACTTATTATACTCATGTTCCTCGTAGATTAATATTTTTGTACGAGTATATAGGAAAGCTGCAATCCCTTTAAAAAAAATCCCAAAATGACGTTGGGTCAAAAACCAAGAAAAGCAATTTTGGCACCAGTAGTGTTGCTCGGTTTGCGACAATCGAACATATCGATTACAAGTTACAGAAATGTTATTGTCTTTCGAAATCAGAGTTCTTTTGAAAACTTCAGTGGTACTTACATACAGCTGATATTCTGAAGCTGTATTTAAAGACTACAAATTATCTCTACCGTGAAAGATCTAAAGCAGAGGTTTTCCATAGCAATTTTTCCCACCGAAAAGTCGTTTTGGAAAAATTATATGAAATGTTAAATAATTAAATTAATAATTTCTCTCTCAAAATGTTACATATTAGATTTGTTCACCCAACGGTTGTCTGTAACACCCAAGCCTAATCGAGATACGTATAATAAAATATAAATACATAAATAAAATAATAATATAATAAATATATAAATGATCAGGAAGACGAAACGAGTTGAATTCCGACTGACTGTCTGTCCGTCGGTCCGTCCGTCCGTGCATGAGATAACTTGAGTAAAAATTAAAATATTTTTGTCACCATAAGGTTAGTATCGCAGATGGGCGTAAGCGGAGCACTGCGACGCCCACAAAATGCCGTTAAACGGAAACCTATATAATAACCCATAAAATGCTTTAACTATGCTCCCTATCAAGTTAAATAACTTAAATTTGGTGCACAGAATTGTTGTGAAGAGGGGCATCTGTGGGTAAACTTTTTTTGAAAGCAGAAAAATGTTTAATGTACATATCTCACAAACCGTTAAAGCTATATCAACCAAACTTGCACAAAACATGTTTGTTCGAAAGTGTGTTAACTCACTGAAGAAACACGTGAGAAACACTAAATCTTAGAATAAAGATGGTACGAAAGGGATACATAGGAATCTGTGTGAAATTTGAACAAAGGGTAAGGCACCGCACACTTTTGGTGAATTTCCATAGGCTAGAAACCGCTATACCAAATTCAACGAAATTTGGTAATGATATGTACGTTTGAATTCTTATGTCACATTGTGGCTGACGAAACTTCCGATTGGTTTTATACCATATATATCGGTCAATCTATGAGATGTCTTACTGAAAGTCAGACAGCATCTATTCCTGAGTAAAATCGGATCCCCTTGCCCCCTTATACGTAATGGAAGAATTTCAAACATCCGGTTGGTTTTATATGTTACACATCGGTCAATATATATGAAGTCCAATATTAGAGATTTGGCATAGTTTGAAACCCAAAATGTGTGAAGTCGGCCTACGAATTGTCCAAGTACTACGTATGGGAGGTAGTATAATTATTTTCGTTATTCTAGCAGACTCGCAGACTATATGCGCAGCGGTCTATATGATAACATGTCGGTCAGTGTTCATAAATTCATCTTCATAAATTTGCATGGAAACATGTTCTGTAGTGTAGTTGAGTAATGACAAAAGTCAATACAAAGTACGCAAAAGTCTAGACCTTCCCCTAGCCCAACTATACCCGATATAGTGATTTACGATTTTCTAGCTGACCTTAAACCTTATATGTTGGTCAATATGTGTGCTATTTTAATAAAATTAAGTTGATATATTTTCTTGAACATAATGTGGTTTCGCGCTAAGTATGAATGAAATCAGTTTAGACCGTGCCCTAAGCTCTTTATCATATATATATAACTTTGAAAAAGTGAAAAGGGGGACATCGCATAATTTTCCATATATTTGGATTCTTGTTAACCAGGATTAAAGGGTCTTATATTTACCGTACTTTTATGAAGGGTTATTTTTGCGAAATATGTTAAACAGAAGAAACATTATTTGTATTTTGTTGTTATTTCATCAACACTGACCTTTGAACTTACCATTCCCAAGAAAAGGTTTCATTTCATTTTCATTTTGTATTTCGTATAATCTTAACTCATTTATTTTTATTGCATTCTAATGATAAGCTCTATGTATATCATATTTTTGGACCTTATAATCTATTTACATTGACTCACTCAATATTAACATGCGGTTTACGTAAATACTTTGAAATATATTTTTCTTTCTAACTTTGGAAATTTTGCTTACGTTACCTACGAAAGACCTGAAAATGAGCAAAACATAAAATAATTGCGATAGATAACTTATGGTACCCTTAAATTATGAATAACTATGAATAATCGAAATATTAATGCTATGCTATATACGAATATATGTATAAATAGATTAAATAATGATAATTTGATTTATTTTTGATAAGAGCGATGCAAAACTATTAACAATTCATTAAAATCGCATTGGCATAAACTGTAATTTTATTTTTATGCTCATGTATGTGTGCGTGTGTGTAGGGGGCATGCATGTAATTAGGGATATGAATTGGTTTCTTTGATTACATATTTTAGAATCATTAGATCACGAAATGCCAGCTTGTCATTTACATATTTATTTACATTGAAAAAGTGACTTAGCAAAAATCCATTTCAGGTTTCAATACTTTTGCGTAAATACATACAAACGTACTTACCAATATTGTATTTTAATGAAATAACGAAATAATGCTGTATAGTACATAACGGTATAATTTTATACGGTAAACTAACCTCAATTGTATATATGTATGACGCGTATACTCAGAGTAATAATAGGGGAGTGGAAATGAACATATACATACATACGCGCGCGGATTTTTTATTTATTTGGATTCTTATCTTTTAAATATTTGCACCCGAGAAGGTACACAAATTTTGCTTAAATTTTTCTATTCTTCTATGGGTATATTCTACTTTATTTATCTTAGGTCACTACCTGCAGTTGAGTGACTAACAACATTAGTTTGTGCAACTTTTAAAATTAAACTAATTGTTCTGTTGTTTGCGATTATTTTTGAAATTATTTGCTCTACATCCACTGCCGACTTACTTTATCTCTTTCAACCCAATTGCGTAGGCGAAGTTGTTTGAGGAAACGCAGAAAGCAGAAAGCAGAAAGCAGAACCAGCAGAACCAAGCGGCACTCTTATCAGTAAAATAGCCGATGGTGAAATCCGAAATGGTGCTGATGGAGATCTAGCAAGGAGGATATCCTGAGATATAAAGCCATGTTTATAATAGAATATATTTTGGCGAGCATGAAATAAAAATTTATTGGCAAAAATAAAGAAGAAGAACTTTTATATAATCTTCTACTCCCATAACATTAATAGTGCTGGAGGAAATTCCAACACTGTCAGACATATATTCTAAATGTTTCTAAACTTTTAAGCGAGTTTTTTAAACTTTAAATATTATCCTTTAAATCACCGGAATTTTCAGAGAATAGCATTAAAATTCTATTTCTATTGATAATACGGAGAACATTATTTTGAAGTAAATATGACAATATGAAATCATCAGTGAAAATCACATCTACAGACATGAAAGTTCGAAGAATTATTTTGCGAGACGCGAAAGAGAATAGTTTACTAGAAGGCAGTTTGAAAAAGTTGCCATTATTTTACAATAATTTCTGAGACACCATGATGAATATCTTTGGAACTTTGTAAATACCAAATTTGCGTCTCACAAGGGTTTTGTTTAAAATGTTGTATGCACAATGATAAATAGATCGAACTCGTCGAACCTGATATTGAGCATATAAAAACACAATAGGTTCACAGTAAGTTTAAGAATTAGAAGAACATTTATATATTGAGAACATTTGAAGTATATCTAACATTTAATTTTGATATTAATGATTCTTGTTCTGCCTGAAAGGATATATTGTCACAAGCTTAATACAAATTATATATATATACATTCCAATTATTTCGTTCTCATATTCCATATCTCAATTCGTCCGTCAGTTTGGGAGAGTTCGGAAAAACTGAGCTACCGCTCTGTATATAAAACCGTCAGCCACGTGAAGCAGAATAAAAAGTGATAAAATCTTAGAGAGAAAGGAAAATATGTGAGCGCGCAAGTATACCTATGAACATACTTGCTACATTTTGCTTTTAAGCATCAATGTCCTTTAAAGTCTAACAAAATTTTAAATTTGGAGAAATCGAACAATTGCCTTTGAATTGAAAAATATTAGCTTCACTGTTTGATGTATGAAAGAAGCGTAAACTGTTCGCTGTTGCCAAATGATGTCTGAAGTTCATTATGATTAAAATACAAAGTTTCCGACTGGTTCTCTGTAGTTCCAGATCCATTCAACATACCCGCACACAAACTTTTATTTGGGTGCAACCAACTTGTGTGAGTCCGTTGAGAGGGAGCGGGAGAGCAGGAGAGCGGAGCTAATTAAAGTGGTGTCAAGTATTAGTTCTTGTATGGGTGCCTACGGCTGGTGTATCATGTGATCTCCGGCGGTGCGGTGATTTGGTTGTTGTGGGGCAAATCTGGTGACGTGGAGAATGGTCGGTGTAAAAGTTGGGCGCTGTGGTGATGGTGCTGATATGCAGAGGTGTCCTGTAAAGCTGCAACAGTGCTTAGGGTAGCCGCTATGCTGTTGGCTGTCGAATTGAGCTTTTCTGGAGAATTGACACGTATTTTCGGCGGTGTGCAATCCACAGCATAACCTGGTGGCGGATAACTTATGGCGGCGTGCAGGTGACTGCCATTCAAGCCATGCGCCTGGACCGGCAATTGTGGTTGTGGTCTAATGACCATCGGTTGAATGGGGAATTGCTGAGACATCTCTTTGAGGTTACTAAAACTCTGTAAATAACAACCGGCATTAAAGAGGCTGGTCGCTGTGTCCAATTTGAAAGGTGGCAAGCAGGTGGATAGTGGTGTCACTGTGGCGTAAGTGGATGCTGCCACCAAATTACTCGTCGCAATGGAGGTGGCCAAGTCACGTGGTTTGTCGTCATCTACACTGAGACTTTCTTCGCGATCGTTGGCCCCGTTCGATGTGGAGCCGGGACTATGCTGTAGTTGAATACTACTAGGAACAGGTGAATGGGTGCCCAATGAAATATCCGAGTCTGATGTGTCTGATGCTATCGGGGATGGTGCTCCCTCCGGTCGGCGGCTGCGGCAAATGAGTCCAGAATTATTTTGATTATGTTGTATTCTGAAATGAATAGAAATATTGGTTGTTAGAATATTATGATCGCACATGCACATACATATATTTTATATATATATACAAATTATATTAAATTTTGTGAATAAAAATGTTAACAAATTGCACATTTAACGGTATATAAGTGAGCTTTCCGAGCTAAACTATTGACTAATGACCAAAGCGTCACAAAAAGAAAAACGTATTTATGCATTTTGGACAAAGTTAGTAATTCTATTGTAATAACTAACAATAATGCTGATTTATCAAATTGGTGGTATTCTGAATCAAAATTGAAAATCTGTTCCTTTCCTTAAAAATAAATTAATGTAATTATTCAAAATTTAGTATATAACAATGTTATGTAATTATTCACATTCTAGTTGGGGAGTAACTCTTAAAGCTTCCGAAATCATCAACGACACGTACATTTCCGAATAGTAGGCAATATGAATGCTCGAAACCGATACATCGGAATATCATTAGTAAATAAAGTGTTGTTAGAAATTCTTTGTCTGCTCTCCATCTCCATACTAATAACTTTAACAGTCCAATCAGTCGATAATGATCCAAGCTTCACCAAACTTTATAGTGTATAGGTACATGTGCTATTCTAATGTAACGAATCGGCAGTATCTACTAGTGTGGCCAAAATAAATCCGTTATGCGTATAAGTATTTAACAAAACAACAAACACATAATTTCTAAGATTACTCCAATTGGTTGAATCGTTTAATAAAGTTCTTTTCCATTTCCGTTTAGAAAATTCCCATAGACAAACTAAAGACCTTCACCGCGGGAGCCAAATAAAGCTAAAGTCATAAAATCTCTCAGTAGTAAATATATACCTCGTGCACATATGTATATATGGCATATATGTGTGCTTGTTTGTGGGTATCGGTTTGATTCACTTCGAACTTCTAATGTAAAATGAGAAGAATATGTGTATAATTTGGGCGATTTCATGGTTTTAATAACACGTAATTTGGATGAGAAGCTTTCTACGATGTAAGAATTTTATTCTCACCTTACAATCACACACCCTTAGTGTTTCAAGTTCGCGCCCAACTAATCTCTTAAAGTGTGAGTATTTTGTGCCACATTCCTTATCTCACACTTTGATTTCGACGATCTTGAGAATATTTGGTTGAGTACTTATCAAAATTTGGTCTCAAAAAACTACTGATATTAAGTGCTTAACGCAGTCTACGCAATGTTATGCTGAAGGAATTCCAACATCTTAATATTGTTCTTCTGCGCATTCGTTTGTTCGGTTTTAATTTGATTCCGTTTCATTGTCATTTATTGAAGGTCAAAGCAAAGAGGTAACAGAACTAGAGAGCAGGGGTACAACTGAACTCAGAATAAACATACAGTGATTTACTCGTTCCGATGTATGAATGTAGGAAAAGGGGTGGGGGGAAGAGCTCACAACACTGACGTTGCTTTGTCGTATGCGAGACTTTTTGTGATGATCATATTACCCATTCGGCCTCCTCACTTCAATGAATATTATAAGAATGCTTGACATGAGCCGATTAAGATTTTCCAAGTTTTGAATTTCAGTATTTCGTTTTGAAGCACAAGACGTCAGTCTACCATTTAGCCAGATAGCTAGCCAGACCTGGTCTACACTGAGGCAGCTACTCGGTTAAGCAGCGCACAAAAAAGTCAACTTGACTTCCGCCCGAGTGCCAATCGAGTCGGCCAACCATTGGAATCGTAATAATTATGTGTCGCTTAGGTAGGTGCCAGTGTATCACATTTCACAAAATCCTTACACTGATGATACTCGTACATGCAACTTCTTGTATGTTTAGTCAATTGTGTGGAAAATTTTGTTTTTATGCGTTGAAGTTTGCAGTCGCTCTGATAAATACTGACGATGCACAACGTCTTAATTTTAATCAGAAGTATTAATTACGCCAAGTAACCTTGAAAGTAGCTTCTTTTGTCACGTACAATGCCCAGATTACGCCGATCTCGTGCCCAAAGTGACGCAGCTACTTAAGTTAAGCTGAAAGGACAGGTAGTCAAGATATCAAACCTAATGAATTTATTGCAAAGTACTCGAAAGCAAAAAGTAAATTCAAAAGAACGATATCACAAACAATGGATAATTTTATTACAATTATTTAATATCTTATCAAATAGAATGACCCTTGTACATGAAAATATATGAACATATCCTGGATTAATTATTTCCAATTTCACAAGGTTCATTTCTTTTAGAATTTATATAAATTTGATAACGTTCTGTTTTTCAATGCAACATAAAACATGAACATATCCTGGATTAATTATTTCCAATTTCACAAGGTTCATTTCTTTTAGAATTTATATAAATTTGCTAACGTTCTGTTTTTCAATGCAACATAAAAAAAGCAAGAACATCAGTTATTTTCAAATCAGAGTAAGGCAATGAAACCCTTCTCGAAGTAAAATTTTATTACGTGCAAATAATGAGATCCACAGGGATCCCTTCCATTGACCTCACTCAAAGTGTAATTAATCAGTTCTATAAAATTGAAAATTAAAGTTTCATTAAGTTGGTGTAGTTTTTTCTTCCAATATCGCTAGTACTGTCTTTGATGCAAATAGAATTTGACCACTGCGGTGAAATCAAACGATTACTAAATAAGCAATATGTAATTTTTGTTGTCATATTCTCGACTTTTTGGCTATAGCCAAAGCATATAAGCATATATAGAATATATAAGGTTGTATTGTTATCAAATGCCACTTACTACGGTAGAGCAATTTATTTTAACACAATATCGCTGAGCATCGCATTTCACATTATTTGGTTACTTATATGTAATTTTAATATTATAATTAACAATATTGTAACCGTATATTTCTCATGACGGGTATTTCTCATGAACACTATGACTCAATTATACGATTGTGTTTTGAGCGTTCCACACGTTTTAAGGTGGCATTCCATATTGCAGATCCTACTCCTGAGAAGTGTGATGAAAAATGTACGCTATCAACTGACAACATAACAATTAGGCCAGAAGCGCCGCACATGGTACGGCAGAAAACCGGAGGAAAAGAGGTCATGTTGTGAATTAAACAATTTAAAACTTCATTTGCGTCAGACGTAAATCAGACTTGTGAGACATCGGCGAGTTGAAGGCGCGTCATGTCAGTAGCTGCCACGTAACGATGGCAATCGAACGCCGTTTAGATATGATGTCGAATGACTTTCGTACAACGGCAACTGATTGAGCGCATCTAAGCGAGGTGAGGAGGTGAAGTTGCCCAACTACAATTTATGAAGCTATGTATAGTCGACTGATCTCCACTTACCCCCTGGACCAAGTAAATTTCAGCCAACAGTGTGAGTAATGTTATCGTCATTAATCACTCAACACGAGCAGTTACCGCCACTCAAACACATTCACTCACTGCGCACTGCTCGCTGACCGCTGACCACTGACCACCGCTTACAACTCACAACTCACCGCCCATGGTTCGCTAATGTTGAGGTGCGAAGGTGAGGTAGCGGTGCGGCAAGAAAGTGCGACTGCACTGATTATTAATGTTATGTTGGGTCAATGGAATGCGAAGTGGAGATGGCTTTGCAGTGTAGGAAGCTCAACCGATAATTATGACAGAGCAGGAGTCAGCATGATTTCGATGATGTATTTCCAACATTAGGACCTATTTCCCCCTCACCAAACCGTTCGCCAATTGTTCGCCTACCAACCTACCAACTTACCTACTAGGCAACTGGTCAACAAGACGAGCTTGCAGTGCTTTTTGTGTGCAATGTGTGCATATGGTTTTGGTTCACTCGTATTTCTTCCCATCACATTAGAACAATGTCGTGACAACAGAAACATACAGTTGTTTCTCTTTATCGCTTTAGGAGTGTGGATGTGTCGGCTTGATAACTGATTGGATTCGTTTACTGAGTGAGTCTCAAATTTATTGTTCTTCGTTTTGATGCCGCATCGGCGCAGCTTCGTTAATAGAGTAATCTGTGGCCAATGCGCTGCAGGCTGCAGGCTACAGGCTGCAGACTGTTGGACGATTGGTGCTTTGTGCCGAGTAGTAGTAGTTGCCAATTGATGGGTAAGTAAGTGAGTTGTCGATGGTGGCGGCGTGTATTGATTATTAAGTGCTGCAGGGTGCTCCCAGTGGGGAGGATAGTCAGGAGGTTTAATTTGCTCACACATATATAAGTTTGTAAATGCCACTATGGCTATTATTTTATTATGTCTTTAAAGAGTACCGACTAACGATGTGTGAAAGACGTTAAACGGTTAACGCAGCCGTTGGTAAAACTTAACTGATCACAGTCATAATTGTGTTAGCCTACGGGAGTTGCTGAATACAAGAGATTACAATAAAAGCAATGATGAGTACGCAAAGGTGCGAGTTAAGCATATGTGTACTGTTTAAGACCATTATTCTACAATTTATCAGAGATTGTTTTCTTCGACATTATGCACTTATTGTTTTTGTTTACTAATTAGTATATATATGTAAATATATATTTTTTGTGTTTGTCGAAAAGTTATAGTAATAGTATGTTTTATTTGTGCACCGGTTTACTGATAAAATGTGTACACACAGTCGAAGTAAATTTGGTATCTAATACACGCACCACCTAATCCAAGCACCACCAACAGTTTATAAAACCTTTAAAAATAATCCAAGAATCAACAAAATTTACAACTGATAACCATAAGTTCGAACCCATTTTTTTAAGCTAAGAGCTGATTAAGCGTTGCTATCAAATTAGGTACAACGAAGGGCTGAAGTTCGGAAAATAGTGTAGTTAAATTCTAATTTTTATACTCTCGCAACATGTTGCTACAGAGTATATTAGTTTTGTTGACCTAACGGTTGTTTGTAACACGTAATTTGGAGGATTATCTTTCCATGATAATAGTGTACTCTAGTATCAAATATGGTGAAAATCGGCTAAATACTACTCCTAGCCCCAATATACCTATTATACGGATTTTCAACCTTCCGGTAGACTTTATACCATATATTTCGGTAAATCTGTAAGATATCGTAATGAAATTGGAGGATTATCTTTCCATGATAATAATGTAATCTGCTACGAAAAATGGCGTAAATCTGGTGAATACTCCCCAAGTCTCCATATACTTAATTTAAGGATTTTTAACCTTCCTGTAGACTTTATACCATATATAACGGTCAATATATGAGTTACCTCCTTAAAATTCAGAGAGCGTGTCTTTCTGATAACAGTGTATCCATGCGCTTAAAATGGATAAAATCGGGTAAGCACTTCCCTTAGCCCCCATGTACCTAATATGCGGATTTTCAAACTCTGGGTACACTTTATACCATATATTTCGGTCAATATGTATATTATCTTAGCAAAATTAAGTGAAAGTGTAATATCGAATATATTATAGTTTATTGCCGAAAATGTGTGAAATCGGTCTACGAGTTATCCCAGCTCCCATATACTACTTATTATGATTTTCGCGATTCTATGAGACTTTATGCCGAATATGTCGGTCACTGTGTGAGTTACCTTCACAAAATTGGATGAAAACATGTTCCCTAATATACTTGAATAATGAAAAAAGTTAATGTGATCAGTGCAGAACTCTTCCTCTATCCCAAAAATGCTCGATATAAGAATTACCGACTTTCCACCTGACTTTAAACTGTTTATATTGGTCAATATGTGTGATGTAATGTAATGTGTGAACACAATGTGATTTCACACTAAATATGAAAGAAATCAGTCTAGACCATGGTCTAAGCCCCATATTCCTAATATAATGATTTCCTTTTCTCTGGTTTACTTTTTCCTCTTGTATCTAATATTTTAAATTAAGCCACTTTGATTGAGTTTATATTGCATATATCACTTTTGAGATAATTTAATAGATTTAAATATCTCTGACACGAAGCAAAATATAACAACGAAAGTACGTTAGCCTATGTTCTATAATAGAAGTTAATAAGATACCAAATATGCTTGCAATCCACTCACGGTTTCGTCGAAAAATGGATGTTGAATTCTTCCGCAATATATTTTAACATAAAGTTATGCCAACACCTGAAAACATTTCCCCGCCTCTAATACTTGCACATTGCCAGAGTATATAATGTTCGGTTACACCCGAACTTAGCCCTTTCTTACTTGTTTAAAGTATTTTTTAACAGTATATTCGAGTTTTGTTCAAAAAATAACGGGAATATTCATCGACTTTAATGGCAAAGTGCATCATGAATTCTTGCCTCAAAGTCAAACGGTGAATAAGGAGTACTACCTACAAGTTCAACGCAGTTTGCGTGAAGCAATCTGAAAAAAAACACCCGAATTTGCGGAAAATAATTTATGGCTTTTGCTCACTTTTGCTCAATTCTGCACACACTTCGTTGCTTGTTCGTGAATTCTTGGCCAAAAACAATCCTGTAACCTTGCCCACAGCCTCCATATTCGCCAGACGAGGCTTAACCAGACCTTAAAGGGTCGGCGTTTTACAAGTATAGATGATATTAAAAGGGCATCGCTGAAAGAGCTAAAGGCTATTCCAAGAAATCGAGTTTGAGGAATATCGTAGTGCCTCTGTAGTAACGAAAAGGAATTAGTAATGATCTCAAACTACCGATTAATGATGTAGATTAATAATAAAATGTGTATTGCAGTGTTAAGCGCCAGTTTACATATTCCCACAATGAATCTAATTGAATACCTGCTTTTGACACTTCAATGAAAGATGTCAAGCAGCGTGAAAAACTAAAGAAATGATTACCTTATTTCGTGTTTTATTCCCCACTCATGCGAATTCATTTGTACATTACACACATGTACGTATGTACCAGTAAATAAATTATTATGAATGTATGCATTTGTAATTCAGTGCCAGAAGAGGAATTACTCACCCGCGCCAACCTGGTAAGTGTAAAGCATTATTAGAATTTGTGGTGAGCAGATCGACCCCCGCGACCGACCACATGACAGCCCGAATCGCTCACCATCTCGCCAATTGGAAGTAGATGTGGGTGTTAGTTCTTCACTCTTCCACCGATATGGTTGCACATACATACATACGTACGTACACACAAACACATTTATATACTTTTCGTTGATGAATGTGCATGTTTGAGCAAATGAATTGCAATTCAAAACATTTTATATATATCAGGTAAATTGAAATGAAATTACAGTGAATACAAACATGCGCAACACCACAAAACAAATACAATAACAACGTTAATAACCTACACTCCAGACGAGTGACATTGGACGACGTAAAGCGATGTTGTTTGAAATAAATAATATCCAACAAATGCGGTGTAAAAACAGCAGCAACGACAATAACAACAACAACAGTGACTTGCTTGAGTTTGGGATGTGTGGGTGTCAATGTGGGTGATCAATCAAAACACCCAGAAATAAGAAAAGCAATCACGGCGTTATTAGGAGAAATTAGATAGGTAAGTTGCCACTGCAAGTAAATATGCTGGAAAAGAATATGCTTTTCAAAAAGAAATATTTCAGTTTGCACAGAAGAGCTCATGGGAATATGACTATTGAATCGTTTGCCATTCCTAAAGTAGTTTGTTAGATATTAGTTAGATGTAAAACTGAATAAAAGTTTCGGAGCACTCCCTATAATAATTAATATATAATATAATATTATTGTATAATAATTACTAAAGTAAAAACTATTATATAATTAATATAATATATATATTATAATATAATATATAATATAAATTATTAATATAATATAATTAACGTAATATTAAAATAAATTAACATAAAATATTAATATCATATATAAATATATAATAATTTTAGTCATATGTGTATAGCAAATATTTATTCGGTTAACCTGCTATAGAAACCATCAGTTATTTCCCAACAAATAAACGGTGATCCAATTTTAAGTAGGCTACGGATTGGCTGTGTGCTATATATATATATATATATATATATGATGAAGAGACGAGTTGAAATGAAGTTAATGTGAACGTATAATATTAGATATATCATAGTTTAATAGCGAAAGTGTGTGAAATCGATCAACGAATTGCACCAGCTACCATATACTACATATAATAATTTTCGTTATTCCAGCATATTGTCTTCCATAAGTTTACATAATGTTTTGAACTTTTGAAGTTCCCAATTGCTGGTAGCCATTTGGAAAGTTTCATAGAGGGAATACGCTCTCAAGCTTTGATGTAAAAGTCTCGACTAAAATTATGTTATTTATAATATAAAATAATGGTATATTACCATAATATTTTTCATAATACACAATAATATACTACTATATTATTTTATATTTATTAAATTGCGTGTAAAAAGTAAAATTTCAAACAATTAAATTATTCCATGACGATATTCTCCAATACTATTACACCGATCTTTTAATTAAGCTTAAACTGAGATATGATAATGAGTGGATTTATTTCAAAGAAATATTTTCTATATAAAAAATTATCTCCGGGGGTCATTGCATTTACATAATAACATTTAAATTCTTTGGAGAGAACCGCACGTTTTCGTGAGACACCTTAAAGTGGATACATATATGTATAAGAAAAACTCGTTGAAGCTCAAGTGCATCTTGTAGAACACGAAATGAATAAACACTGACACCCATAGTCTTGAAACACTTAACGTCAACTCAATCGATTCAGCTACGGCGATGGTAGTGGTGCGAAGAAAGAGCACTGGGAAAACAGTTGTGAACATCATACTTACATATGTACATATGTATGAGGGGTAATAGAAAAGCTTCAGAATAACACTCGATCAACGCTGACAACAGAGATTGTAGAAAAGCTTGATGTTCAATGAGGCTTGCCAACTACTGTATCGGAGGCTGGGAACTAACAAAATCAAACACACTTACAAATCAATAAGATTTGTATTTCGTGTAACAGTGAGAAAACGGAAGCTGCTCGCCTTTGAAAATTCAGAAAGCAAACGTGTATCTACAAAATGTGAAAAGGAGAAATCAAATAGAAATTGATTGAGCATGAAAAGGATCATTTTTATGTAGTGTACATACACACATTTGTGTACGTATGTATTTGCGCTTTCCGAAAGGTGTTACAATTCGCTGCCATAGATAATTTGTAAAAATGTTATAAATGTTCAAAATGTTTGAGCTCAATTGTAAAGAAAAGTTATGTAAACAGTTTGTCAAAGCAGGTTCCGGGGCTTAATTTTACACAAATTTAGACGACCCAAGTTGGTGTTTAGGTAAAATTTCGCTTTGATATGCAGATAAGGGTGGGTGGACGCGCAGCCAGTGGCGGTTGGTGTATTCAATTAACGCGCGTCCCTCTCCAATTTTAAATTCAAATTCCCTTTCATTTGGTAGCGCGTGAGTACATACATATATACATACATATATGTGTTAACGCGCAAATAGATCAGAAATCCTTTATGTCAATAGATCGACTTTAGTATTGTACAACACTGTTCCGGCAACAAAATGTCAAAATTACTCTATTAAAATGTACAAGTGTCGAATTTGTGACACTGGGAGGCTTTTTTATGCTTATTGGGTTGTAAAGAGCTTACTACAGCCTCATCATTTGCATACATAATTTATAACTTTCGATTGAACAATTATCATTGATTTATTTTAGAGAGCAGCATTTTAAATTCAAAGCAAATAAACTAACATAAGCACAGCCGGATTGTCGACAGTAAAAATGCAATTCTTGAAGGGTCGGGTAACGCCTCGAAGTGACGAAGTGCGAGAAATTGTAAGCTGTTTCAATTCATTGAACAAATAACAGCTGTTAAGCAAATAAGAAAAAGTAAATTGTGATTATTTCCTTATCAATTATCACTAAAATGGTCGTGTTTTTATAAAGTTGGGTGGTTTTTGTAGCACTTTCTCTATCATGGAAATCTTTTGAAGGCTTATTGAACCCTACACCAGAAATAAATTTATCCATTCGAATTTTGTATCCAAATTTATGAGTTTAATATATTTTGATTACCAAAATTACATAGATTCACTAATTTCTTAAAACCTACTGTTTTATTTGCCCACTCAGAAACCATAAGTCAATAAACTAATTGTCGAGAATGCTCTGTGGAATAATCTCATAAAATTTAATGAAAAGAGAATGTCTTTATTAATTATTATGATGTAAACAAATACAAATTTCCAATCCATTAAATAAAATTTGAAACAAAAAAAAACATTACACCACGTACATACAACGCTTAGCTATATACACACCGAAAGGTACCGCAAGGGATTGAAGAATTTAGTATCTCGAAAAAGCCCAATTTCTATTTGAAGGAACAAAGTTTACAATTTATGTTCGAAAAATCAATTCGGAAATTGAATTCTCTTATTATTTGTCGTTCAAAGGTTTTCTTTTTGCAAAGAAAAATTTTTTCCTCAGTGAATACATCTAAAAATTGGTACTGATGAAAAATAAGAAGCGAAAATTGGTTTCTAAATCAAATATAGATTTTCGATAGATAAATAGTTCCTCCTTCTAGTGAATTGCTTCTCTTTTCTGATCAAAAATTTAAATATAGTATGAATGCTTCACATTTTATTGGAGGATCAAGGTTGGAGAATCAAGATCAACTTCTCAATAACGTTTTGCCCAAATATCAAAACACCCTCTTTTGAACAACTTGTCAACCATCGCGCCATTTTTATGCTCTGACAACATGTTGCTAGAGAGTATATTGTTTTGTTCACCTAACGGTTGTTTGTAACACCTAAAACTAATCGAGTTAGATATACACATATATGTATATAAATGGTCACGATGAAAAGTCGAGTTGAAATCCGAGTGAGTCCGTCCATCCGTCCGTCCGTCCGTCCGTCCGTGCAAACGATAACTTGAGTAAAAATTAAGATATTTTGATGAAGCACGTGTTCATCAAAATATGCACGATGGTACATGTGTTCTTTCTCATTATAAGTTGGTTGGTATCGCAGATGGGCGTAAGTGGACATATTCCACGCCCACACAATGCCATTAATCGAAAACCGATAAAGTGCTATAACTAAGCAGCAAATTAAGATATATTCGCGTTATTCGGCATGGAAGATCCCAGTAGGACGGGTTATCAATGGCCAAACAATCTTGTAAAAGTGGGTTTGGCGCCACCCCCTAATAGGTTTAATATACACATCTCAAAAACCGTTAAAGCTGTATCAATAAAACTTACTCCGAGTAAGTTTTTCCAGCACCTCCTCATATACCGAGAAAATGACTGAAATCGGATAATAACCACGCCCACCTCCCATACAAAGGTTATGTTAAAAACTACAAAAAGTGCGTTAACTCGCTGAAGGAACACGTCAGAAACATTAAATCTTACAGCAAATATGATAGGGAAGGGTTGCATAGGAATCCGTGTAAAATTTTAGTGATGGGTGTGGGACCGTCCACTTTTAGATGAAATCTCATATCTCAAGAACGCCTTAACCGATTTCAACAAAATTTGGTATCTGGTATTATTTTCGATTATTATGTCACGTTGTGAAAATGGGTGAAATACGATAAAAACAACGTCTACTTCTCATATAACATATTTTAAGTTTAATCTGACCCTTTCACTTTAAAGTAGATAAATCGAGCATCAATTAAGGTATTGGAATAAAGCTTTTCACCAATAGTACGTTCAGGATGTGCCATATCATGCGTAAAAATAGTCGAAGACACCAGATCCAAATTATATGGACCCCAGTGCCTCTATCTGACTTTTTGCCGAAAATATCGGCAACTCTGTAAGATATCGTAATGAAATTGCAGGATTATCTTTCCCTGATAATAGTGTGCTCTGGTGTCAGAATTGGGAAAAATCGGACAAATACTTCCCCGAACCTCCATATACCTAATAAACGGATTTTCAACCTTCCTGAAGACTTTATACCATATATAACAGTAAAACCATATTAACGGTAAAATATATTCACAGAGCGGGTCTTTCTGATAAGAGTGTGTCTATGTGCTTAAAATGGATCAAATATGGTAAGCAATTCCCCTAGCCCCCATGTACCTAATATACGGATTTTCAGCCACCGGGTACACTTTATACCGTATATAACGGCAAATCTGTAAGATATCTTAGCAAAATTAAGTGAACATGTAATATCGGATATATTATAGTTTACTACCGGAAATGTGTGAAATCGGTCTACGAATTATCCCAGCTCCCATATACTACTTATTACGATTTTCGCGATTCTATGAGATTTTATGCCGAATATGTCGGTCACTGTGTGAGTTACCTTCACAATATTGGATGAAAACATGTTCCCTAATATACTTTAATAATGAAAAAAGTTAATGTGATCAGTGCAGATCTCTTCCTCTATCCCAAAAATGCTCGATATAAGAATTGCCGACTTTCCATCTGACTTTAAACCGTTTATATTGGTCAATATGTGTGATCTAATTTAATGTGTGAACACAATGTGATTTCGTACTAAATATGAAAGAAATCAGTCTAGACCATGGTCTAAGCCCCATATTCCTAATATAATGATTTCCTTTTCTCTGGTTTACTTTTTCCTCATGTATCTAATATTTTAAATTAAGCCACTTTGATTGAGTTTATATTGCATATATCACTTTTGAGATAATTTAATAGATTTAAATATCTCTGACACGAAGCAAAATATAACAACGAAAGTACGTTAGTCTATGTTCTATAATAGAAGTTAATAAGATACCAAATATGCTTGCAATCCACTCACGGTTTCGTCGAAAAATGGATGTTGAATTCTTCCGCAATATTTTTTAATATGAAGTTACGCCAGGACCTGAAAACATTTCCCCGCCTCTGATCCTTGCACATTACGAGAATATAAAGTGTTCGGTTACACCCAAATTTAGCCCTTTCTTACTTGTTTAATATAAAGTTATGCCAACACCTGAAAGCTATTTCCGCCTTTGATCTTAGCATATTTCCAGAGTATAAAATGTTCGGCTACACCTGAACTTAGCTATTCCTTATTTGTTGAAATTTTTTTCAAGTGCTGATGTTATTTGTTACAACTTTGGTTCCAAGGTATAAAAAAAAGAAGGTGTCGCTCAGCTGTCAAAAGAATTGTTGTGCTTCTCTGACGAATTTTCGAAGTGAGGTCTGAGTGATCGATTGTATAGAGCAAAAGCATAAGTGGAAAAAATTTTGCAACCAAATTTTAGTACTAATTGAAAAGATTTCACCTAAACGAACCTCCAAAGTCTTAGTGATAATGGGTTATTATTTATTATTTCAATATATTTTCATAGTGCATTTTAAAATTTCAATGGCAGACATATAGATATGTGAACATATGTTCATACTTATTTCAATATTGCTTATATAAATTTGTATTTACGTTGTATGCATGTGTCGGGATAAACAGCCCTATTCATATTCTGCATTTATTTAGTGATGAACAAAATTACTTGTACACAAAGGGTCGTTTAAATATCCAATTTGCTGACATGCAATAAATTTTGCAATGAATGAACAACAACAACATATTTTCTTAAAATGTTGTTGAGTTCAACGTTAATGCAATGGAGTTTAGTTGCACTGTGCTTCCATGGAAGTACTGAAGAAGGAAGAATCGACTTCAAACACTAAACATATAGGCGCCTTCACCGCGTCGTTGAAGAAGCCACGTGAACAAGTTAAGTGTGCTGACGAGGCATAAAACAAGTGTTACCTGTGTAAGTGAGCAAGCAAATAGTACCAAAATGTGTGTACGTTTGAATGTGAAGTGCTATGCTATGGCATTTTGTTAGCCACCAATGTACGCGTTAAGGCCAATAGAAGAGCTCTCAGTTGCTTGGCTTTGCAATAATCGCATGAAATTGCAAAATATGTACTTTTATATAGTTATGAGGTTCTAAAAAACAGGCAATGAATTTCAGCACAGACCACAAACTATACAACAACAGCAGCGAGGATAACTAGAATTGGAACTAAATATGTTCGAGCAGGATTTAAAAGTTTACCCTAATAAATATATTTATACCCTTATAAATGCACGGACACAGTTTTAACTACTATAATTCTGTTATAAAAAATTCAATTCCATTTGTATGTATGTATGTGGTTGTGGAATAAGTAAAGTATTAAATTTATAATTGTAAATTTATTTCGTATCAAATAATTATTTTTTAAATCATCACACGAACCCATATTCAATAATGAATGTTTTTTTCGTGCAAAACAGGACGCAATAAGCTTAATGTCCAATTTTCTTTGTTTGGGATCCAATTTGCAAATTTAAAAAATTCAATTGAAAAAGTGAGTATTGTAAGGATATACATTTCGATTGTAGAATCAATAAAGTACAAAATAATACTAAAACAAATAAAATAATCATTCACATATTTTACAGTTAATCACAAATTCCTATCTTTCCTGTTCCTTTATTGTAATTACATAAACTATACATGTATCTATATAAATTATATTATTAATTATCAATAAATGCATAAAAAATACACTTTTTATGTTGAAATTTCGACCACAAAGTTGCGAAGAGCACCCAGTACTAAAGTGTTGTTTTTTTTTGTTTTTTGTAGCTTTGCATGTATTCTTATGTTTTTTTCCAAGGGTTTATTTTAGCTTTCTATGGCCGTGATGTTGTTGTTGACGTAATATGGTAGGTCGTAAGTTCTGAACATTCTGCGTTACAAGAAGAGTGGTTAGGTGCCGTGTTACTGTCGTGTTAGCTTTTCTAAAGTGAGCAAACTAGCATTACACACATATTCAAATAAAAACTATAAAGATGTATGGAAAAGGAAAGAATACGGATATTTTGAAGAGCATAGAAAACGAAAGAGCACCGAAGCGTCTTAAAGCTGGAGACCATAACCACAAAGAAAGAGATATAAAAAGGGCCAAAGGGACAAAGTGTATGATGCATGATTCACCAGAGTTGTAGTATAACTACTCAACTACATTGTTTAGAAATATCACTGACGAATATTGATCTAGAAGATATGTACAAACTGCTAGTGTGTAATGCTAGTAGAAATTAAGAGGAAGAGTGCGTTGAAGTCTGTCGAAAACAACTCATTCACCTACTGTTGTTAAAATATCTAACATAACTGCCGATATATCGCTTAAAGTCAACTGGAAGAACGAAAATTAATATGTTGTTATATTGGCTAGGGGAAGCTCTGGACCGATTTCATCTACCTTGGCCATTAACCTAGTAAGTAAGATCAAGAAAAAGTCCACGTGATTTTAATAATAAAACTCACGCATAGAACTACGTATTCGGGTTAAAGTATTTCCTCGATTTTAGCCATTTTTAATACAATGCCACATTATTATTAAATATTTGCTTTACGTAGCTTACATCTGGAAAAGCAAGCGACAATGAAAAGATATTTAATGTACAAGTTTTGCATTTATATTCCTGCTACTGCTACTTCAATTTCGGATTTTAGGATACTGTAACTAAAGAGGAAAATTAAAAACCTTTTTTGAACAAATATGTCCAGGACTTCATTTTACGGGAACACGCTCAATGCAATGCTCAAATCAATGCTCAAAGGCATGCATTACACTCAGGAATTTAAACACTATTGTGTAATGTTTTAGTTTATACTCGTATATGTATATCCATATGTATATGTAAATATTAATACATTAATATGCGGATTCTTGTGTGTCTTTGGGCGTGTGTTGGTATAATGTACACAAGTACGAGTATTCACAAAGTGCCGCTCTTATCGGCGGCGGTCAATTTGATGTGGGAATAAGTATGAAAACTCTTAACCGCAAATAAAAAATTGAGAAGCATGCGTGCGGCCGGGGTCACCCGTGTGTTCGGTAGAGATAAATCGAAGATCGTACGAGTATCATTACATGTAAGTTCCCAGCGATGGTAAGCTCATTAAGAAAAGGGTTTGCAATGTATGTAAGTACGAAAAATTATTATTCGCCTATGCTCATAGGAACCCATTAAGTTCATATACCTACATACATATGTATGCGAGTATATAAGTACATAGTATATAAGTACTTCGGATAGTATCAGATTTCCTTTCACCATACACAGCTCGCCGCTTGACTGGCTCATTCGCCAAAGCGTGCTTGTGAGCCATAACTCCACATTCGATCAGTCAACCTTCCATGTGGATCGTTTCGCACACGTGCAAATTGACACAGGCCACACTGATTTATTTGTAACCAGCTGTCATCTGTTTAGTGGTTTTCGGTGAAATGCTATACTTTCCGCTAATGAGTTTTAATATTCTCCGTTCTACAACAACTACGTATATATGTGCGCATAAAGAAAATGCAAAAGGAGCGTATATTAAATGAATATTGGACTCACCTATTTTTGGCAGCAGCTGCTCGATCCCTCTGCCTCCGATTTTTGAACCAGTTCCCCACTTGAGTTGGGTTGAGGCCGGTTGCTTTTGCTAATTCACGCTTTTTTGTCGGATTCGGATACGGATCCTGAAGGTACCACTCACGCAGCAAACTTCTCGTTCGCTCCTTAAAGCAATGTGTCTTTTGTTCACCATCCCAGATGGTGGGTGGCAGAGGGAACTTCTTTCGCACCCGGTATTTATCCACGGGACCTTGAAAAATATTATTTTCTTAGTATAAACATAATAATTTTGCATGAGGATGTTGTTAACCACATAATTTAAATTTTTGTAAATTTTACTGATGGTTCTTCATATGGAACTAAAAGTGGAATTTTCTTATTTATTTCAATTCAAAGAATCAGGTTTGTATTTATGTTTAAGTGAAAAACTATTTCTATTTCTTGTACTTCTTCCACATCGTCTAAACGTTCTGAAACAAGAAAACTGAATACTATAGAGAAAAAAGTATAAACATCAAAAATTTGTTTATAGTAAATGAATATAATGATTAGTTTTTAAAGTAAACTTAATTTATTGGTATTTTCGAAGTAACAACTTTGTTTTTACAAGCTTGTCTTCATAAACTTATAAAGTAAAATATTCCTCTTAAATAATAGAATAAATTCAATTATTTTATTGATGTCTTTGGTTCTGTAGTCATGTACTTTAGTAATTTGAAAAATTTCTACAATTATTTTAAATAACATGTTTTTATTGCTCTGTATTCTATATTATAATATAATATTTCGTATTATTTTGACAAAAAGCAAAAACTGCTCCGGAGAAACATCACACAGGATAGTTTTTCTTACGAATCTCCCATAGCTAATTTTTATTAGCTTGTTTGATTCTACTGCGCATTACATGATTTCTAATTGATTTTATGTGGGTTTTAACTTAATTTTAATGTGACTTTGGATTGGCCACTCATGAAGCTTAATATTCTGTTTATTAGGCTATGAAGAGATATGCGCTTCGGATCTTAGTGGTGTTGAAATCTCCAAAGCAGAGGCAAATCGTCAGCATAATTCTGTGCAAGATTATTCTTTAATATGGCCTTATACATTTCACTATTTATAAGCGGATCGACACCCAACGTAATAAAGTGGACTTAAACACCAGTGACAACCCAACGTACTGCATTCAAATATATTTTTGGTATATTTAAGATAATTTTTGATATATTAATTGAGAATTTTCTATTAGACGAATCCTTGTATGGCCACGACGGCCGTTCTTCGTGGCAAACTAAACTCGCTGCACAATATGCTTTTAGTAAGATCTGGTTTTCGTGTAGCGAATTCTACCAAGTAAGCCGCTTTAGACCAGTAGTATATTAGCTCTTATTTGCGTGTATGTCAAAAAGAGATCTGCTTTACATGCCGTTAATAAGTCTATCTTCTGTGACTGTGGTTTTTTTCGGCGTTTTTTGGGGAAGATTAGCAAAAGTTGTAGAGGCTAATAACGCACCAAGTTAACAATTTTACCTCTTGAAAACTTCTATTTTTTATTATAGCGTCCTCAAACCTTAAATTACAAAGGACCTCGCGAAAGGACGTGCGAAAAGAGCGATTTAAACATTTAGTTTGTTCCATCACTTTAAAATTTAAATAACATTAACTTAAAATTACTGAAATCGTTAAAATATAGTTCTTATTTATCATCTAGAACATAATATTTAACAAATTTTCCTTCAGGAATGAGACAGATTTAGTTATATAGTCGCGCAAATTGTATACCTGTAATATATTTTTTTGTTGACAGTTTCTAAACTAAAATCAAATATGGATAGGAATTTATTACAATTACTAAGGAACACCACTAGTCAAATATTTTGCAAGATCTCAGTATAGGGAGAAGTAAATTTGAGATTTTATTACAACCAAAGATAAATATTGGTTAAATTACCACAAATCTACATAAATGGGAAAATAGCTCAAAGGTTTTGAAAATGTAAATATTTTTTGTAGGTAAATTCACTATCTTGCAGATTTCGGTTGGAAAATAAAATTTTTTTAAATATAACTTACGTAACCAAATGCATGAACTGGCCAAATAGCAAAATAGATCACCCTGCGTTTCACCCTAGGTCAGAGAGTGCATCTATTTAATTTCTAATTACCACACCAGCTTGATTTGTTCTTCATTTCACCTTATTCAGAACACATATTGAAATAAGGGAATGGTTATTGACCATTTTCAGAAAAGGAGAATTTTTATATTCTTCAATATATTACGGGAAAGCTTCAACACTAAATTGTCCAAATTTTCATAATATCATTTTCCAAACTAATTCGGAGCACGAAAGAGTGCAGATTATCAAAATATTTAAAATATCCAAATGGGTATAGAAATGACAAAGGTTGAAATGACGTATCATTCATTAACATATTTACATACCCAGAGATCGGCCGCGCAATTTTTCCGCCTCAATGTAGTGAGCTTCGAGCCACATTGCTTGTAATTTGCCATAAGACGCTTTTGTAAATTTATGATTTTCTATTATTGCATAAAGCTCCCTGAAAAGATAGGAAATAAATAATGCAGAATAAATAAAAATTTTATTTTATATTACATTTTATACTTCTGCTTTATTTATACAAAATTAAGTACTTATTTTCTATTAAAAGTATACGTCTGGAAATGCAAAAAAGGAATGTAATCACGCCTGACATGACAAACTATATAACAATATTTTGTAATCCTCCAAATCATGTGACTCAGATTTGAAAAATGTGACTACTACACAAGGAATATTGTAGGCAGGGTATAATAATAGGGCCACTAGTTAATAGTTAATAGTTAAACCATTCGTGAAATTTGTGACCGCACGATGAGAACAGAGTTTAAGTTATAATCGCGTCGTAATCGTAATCACGCTTATCGAAATAAAACAAACATTTTTTTCGACGAAGTGAGATTTCGCCATCAGCCTAACCGTTACCTGGTACAAGTAATAACAGGGCAATAAACCCCTCAATGCGGTGGAGTCTATTCCGCCTATTTAGTGAGCATATTCGAGCGCTGAAAAAACTGCGGCGAATTCAAATAGGAATGATAATAGCTTATAGACTAAGGTTCAAAAGCACATTCTAAAGTATGGAGTGAAACATGCTAACACCTTAGTAGATCCTTAGAAAAGATTCTTGGTCCCATACCGCAAGAGTAGAAGCTTCATTTCCGCCGGCTTACATCGTGTTAACACCAAACTTCTATAAATTATTTTAAAGACAAAAGTTCAGTGGTACTAAACAAGTTACACTTGTTAGTGTTATCTTCAGTGGACGAAGACATATTCACTATTCCCAAATATTCGAATAGATTCGCAAATCGCGCCATGGAACAATTTCCACATATTAAGGTTATCCTTATTTTCAAGTTAATTTTTGTGTGTATGGAAACTTAGGCGAAATAGGTGAGCAAAACTGCCATAATCTGATCAAAATGTTAAAAAAAAAAATATTATTATGCATATGTAGACATACACAATAATAAGATCTAACTTAGAGAATTTGAAATTGAACATATATATATAAATATGTATGTACAATTGGGGTATGTAATATACATATATCTGTACATATGCACATATATATGCACATATATAATACATATGTACTAGTATGTAAAAATTCACAAGTTTTTTTTTGTCGAGAATACAATTCTGGCAAATGTGGCGGCCTTACCCCCTGCAAGGTCGTCACTCCACGGGAGATTGTCACATTTACCTCGAGCATTTTTTATGAGCTTTCAAAGAAATTTGTTATAAATCTGTTGTTGGCACCTTCTTTTATCACCTATAATTTTAAATTGCTTACGAATCAAATATAAGAATGAAATGTATATATGTATACTAATAAGATCGCTACTGTTTGGTGCCGCAAATCTACCATGGTGTGGGTATACCCATGTAAATAGTATTTACGAGTAGTTTGTTGGACTACATTTCAATAATGTTAAATATCAAATTTCATTCAATTGAACCCAACATAAACAGTCATTATTATTACGATATGCCTTTGTAGTTCGATACGGAATAATAAAATACTTTATAGTGTAACTTTAGTTATGTATAATTGTCCGTTCAATATTATTCTATTGACACATTGGTTACCAAAAAGATTTCTCTCTATAATTAAAATTTTTCCAGAAATCCCACCAAATATCCGGTCGGAGTCATACTCGGATATCCAACCTATTCAGTTAATCTAACTCAGTTAATTAACCATTAAGCTTTTGATATTACTACTTAATTTGACGATCTAAACTCAACCGTCAATCGTCTCCACGGGCAATCATTATTTCCAACTATTTGCCAGTTTTATTACCAAAAAAAAACTATTTTCATTTAGAAATATCTGTGTGTGTGAATATGTTCTTTTCATAAGATCTTTTGCCAACGAGCGTTGAGCTGAAATGTTTTAGTTATTGAAAATTTGAAGAGGATGAATTTGGGCGAATTTTTAAATACAAGACAGGTAATTTGGTAATGGCAAGTATAATGGTAATAATAATATATCAGTAAAAATCTTTTATACTTTTTGTATATGTTTGCATTTGTTTTAGTTTTTTTTTTAGAAAAAAGTGTAGCTATCAAAATCTCTAAATAACTACTTATTGCCGGCAATAGTCTTCAGGATAATTATTCCAATAGATAACAACTATTGCCTGTGGAAACATTTCTTATACATACCAAACTTCTCAAAAATATTTTTCATTCCCGGATCTAAAGAAATTAGTATTTAATTCCTTACAGACAAACCAAGAATACCTGAATGGTTTCGAGACTCCATCTCCAATTGACCAACATACATTTATTCGAACATATCAATAGTCAAACAGCTGTTGTAGTATAAAAGGTTAGACATAACGGTATTTTTTGGAAACCGATTTGTAGCAAATCAGATAAAATGATATCGTTATCTTTAAAAATATTACTTTTGTAAAATTTTGCGAAACAAAATTCATGTCAAATTACCAATTATTGTCAATTTCGGCATAAAATCTGACCCCTAACCCAAAATTAAATGAGTTAATAAATCTTATTACGAATACTGCTTGTGCAGTTAGCAATTTACTAAGGCGGTACACTAGGTTCCAACCGATTGCAAAACCACATTTCCACCACTGTTACATATTTACAAGCAAATTGATTTGCGCTTAAAACAAACAAGGAACACAAACAGCTTGAAACCCCCTCATTGCATCTTCATATGATATATATATGATGTATACATACATATATGGTTATGTACGTATGCAAACAAATACACACAATTCATAGGAATGCTTAAGTAATTAGAGTAGCTCTGAAGTTAATTTCTATTATATTGTACTTTTATTATAATGGGGTAATGTTCAATTATTTTAATTGTTGAACAATAAGTCCCAACTACTTCCGTCTAGTGAGTGACTCTCTTCACAGGCCAAGTACGTATTTGCGAATTGCGAACTTTCAAAGCTGGATCAAAGAGCATTTAATGCTCCCAAAAGATCAGCCATTAGATCCCGGGCCCATCCAACAAATGGGACGGACGTACCATTGTTCGCCATGCACCGAAATGGTTGTCGTTGTTGTCAACGATGAAAGATGTGCAATGTTGTGGTAAACGAATTTTGAGATTTCACTTCTCCAAGGCAATTCTCTGAAGAATCTTAATTAGTAAATTAATATCATTGTTCATTAATTTAACTCCATTATATTCTCATTACTGGCGAGTTCAGCAAAACAAACGTTCATTTCACTCTGCTCTGCATTTGGCAGGCTTATCTTGTAGATACGAAATGCTGCTCTGCCTCTGCCCCTAGCGCGAGTATCAGGTGTCACCTCATCCGTCCGCAAAATGTTTAACTTACAGTCGAATTCCTTTCAATGTGCATTTGAGCAGGGTTTGTGAAATTCAAAAAGACGGATATTTGGAAAACAATACGTTTGTGATTGCTACCAGCTTGGAAATCTATGCAGATATTTGCCAACAGCACACACATACATATATAAGTATAAGATATCCCACAATAAGGAAGCTTAAAATAGTCTTAACTCACAATAAAATTGCGCAAAATTTTTGAGTTTTGTCGATAGAATATTTTGCTCATATATTAGCCAAAACCATACTTATTTTATTATACTACTCATTTTTACACTCTCGCACATACTCTCTCTGTTGCAACAGAGTATAATAGTTTCGTTCATCTAACCGTTGTTTGTAACACTTAAAACTAATCGAGATACTTATAGAGTTGTATATATAATAATATATATATAATATAATAATATATAAATGATCAGGATAACGAGCCGATTTGAATTCTGAGTGACTGTCTGCCTGTCCGTCCGTCTGCACAAGCAATAAATGGAGTAAATATTGAGAAATCTTGATAAAAAGTGGTACACATGTTCCTTTGCACTCTGAGAAGGTTGGTATTGCAGATAGGAGGAATCGGAATGGACGGTGTGAATATTGGTGAGATCGGAATAAAACCACGCCCTCTCACAGGAATCGGTGTAAAAATTTAACAATGTGTTTAGCACCGCTCACAAAAAAACTTTGCACAGTGCATTGTAAGTGCTTTCCAAGCTCGGAGTCTATATCTGACTTTTTAGCGAAAATATCCGACAATCTGTGAGATATATTAATGAAAGTCAGAGAGAAAGAATACCTTTGTCTGGCAATTATGTGCCCTTGTGCAAAAAATTTATATAATTGGCTAAATATTTCCCTTGGGTTCCATATACCCAATATACAAATTTTCGAACTTCTGATTGACTTTATACTATATACAGTGGCGAGCAAAATCGTTCGGATGCTCGCACTTCTGCACTTTCAGTGCTGTGACATTTTAACTGTTAGCTCAAACTTTACCAAATTTGAAGTGTTAGTTTTTTGCTTAATATACAACAAAATTCGAATGCACATAAAATTTCAGTAACTAAAATGAAAGGATAGCCCTGCCAAATCTAAAACAAACTCATTCAGTACAGTTTTGATCGTTTCACCAAATATGAAATAAATTTGCTTTAAATTTGATTTGATGCCGTAAAACATAACTGTAAATGAACAGTTACTTGCCGATTTCATATTTTTGAACGAGCACCTACTTAGCTTGGGTTAGCTTTCAGTTTTAGTTGATTATCAGTTGCATAAACACACAATATTAGGCATCAAGTGTTTTCACACAAAATGCGAAGTTTCATCCGACATTGAAGCAAAGGTTATTTCTTTGTCAAAAAGTGGACTTTCGATCCGTAACATTGCTAGTCAGTTAAAGTTAGCTTTGAGCACCGTTGTGACTATAAGAGAACGATGCAATATAGTTGGCTCCCCGAACGTGGGAAGACGCCCTCGATCGTTAACAAACGCTGATGCTAGGCAAATAGCGAGAAAATTCATTAAAGCGGATAATAGAACACCGAAGGAGGCTACAATCGCCATAAATAAAACTGTCAGCGAATGGACCGCTCGGAGAACTCTTCAAAGAATTGGTTTTGTGGGCGCCTTTAGACAGATGAAACCTGCTCTATCTAATAAAAATATTAAGGCGTGTCTAAAGTTTTGTAAGGAACATAAAAACGGGTCCGTGAAAAGCTGTAAAAAGGTTATCTGGTCGGATGAAACGAAAATCAATCGTTTTCAATTGGATGGCAAACAGTACTACTGGCGTCGCCCACATGAGAACCTTCAGCGGCATTATGTGCCACAGACTGTAAAATATGGTGGAGGCAGTCTGATGGTATGGGGGTGCTTCACTTGGTGGAACATCAGAGTGAAAATCGCTGGAATTATGAAAAATTAAGACTATTTGAATATTTTACAGTCAAATTTATCAGACTTTATGAACAAGTATGCTTATCCAGAGGAAGAGGTCGTTTTTCAAGAGGATAACGTTAAGAAACACACTGCTAAAATTGTTACTCGCTGGCTCCAATGTCAACAATTTCAACTCATCCAATGGCCAGCACAAAGTCCCGACCTTAACCCGATTGAGAATCTGTGAGCTATTGTAAAGAGGAGATTGTGCAATTACCGAACAACGCCGAGCAATATGGAGGAGCTATGGAGCAGAGTACAAATACAGTCGAATGGAGAAGCATACTGAAAGAAATAAAGAAAATTTAGTTAAAAGTATGCCGAGACGTCTAGAATATGTAATTAAACACAAAGATTTTTGGACCAAATATTAAATAATATAATTTTAAGCCATTTACTTTTTACGAGCAAAAATGTACTTAATGAGTTTGTTTCAGTTTTTGTTGTATTTCTCTTTAATTTTTGTAAATGAATTTTTATTTAAATTATTATTTAATTGTACAATAAATAAGCAAACCTATCCTGAAATTTTGATAATATTTGAGTAGTCGTAAAAAATTTTACAGCACTTAGAATGCAAAAGTGGCGAAATCCGAATGGTTTTGAGAGATGTCTTAATGAAATTCAGGTAATGTGTCCTGGTGAAGAAATTTATATGGTCGGGCCAATACTTCCCTAGCCCCCATATACCAAATATGATAATTTTCATGTGCCAATATGTAAGATATTTTAGCAAAATTATTGTAAACGAACTTATAATATTGAATATACTATAAATTGACACGACGGTAATAAGAATATATAATGGTTTAACAACATATAATGGTTTTCGTAATTCTTGTGGACTTTACACTACATAACAGTCAAATTCTGACTTATTTTAGTTTAATGAGTTTTTAGAGTAAATGTTATCTGATCAGACCTCCCCTAGTCACAATATACCCAACATAGTTATTTCCAACTATCCAGCTCACTTTAAGCCGTTTACATAAGTCAATGTGTTTGATATTTTAAGGGAATTAAGTGTTTTCTTAACCATAATATGGTTTATCGCTGAATATGAATGAAATCGTTCTAGACCTTGGTTTAAACCCCGTACCTTTAATATAATGATTTACATCCCTCTGCCTGACTTTTTCCTCATACACAATATATTAAATTTATCTCTTTGATTAAGTTTATACCCCAAAATTAAATGAGAATATTTCGATTAGTATTATATCATCCTGTAATATAAATTACAACTGTTGTAGCTTCCCACAGAACTAAAATTATGAATATCGATGATTTGTCTTAGTCAGATTAACTAAGATTAGTATATGATCTAAAGTAAAAGTTAATAAAAAAAAAAATGTAATACAAAATATTGAATTCTTACGCAACATTATTTTATATAAAGTTTACCAACACCACAAATTATTTTCCCACCTTTGATCCTTGCAAATTGCGAGGTATCAAATGTTTGGTTACACATAGACTGGGTCCTTCCTCACTTTTCAAACAAGCGATGACATACTTTGAAGACACCATTTGTGCAAAGTTTTATTCTGATACCTTTACTGACATTTGATTTATATACGATAATGTGAAAAATCATATGGACTTTAAAATCGTGATACGTAGGAAGTAGGCATAACATAAGAATGTCAAGATCAAGTAGTTCCTCACATTGCATGATGAGGCATTGAAAAGACTTGTTCTCAGGAAGCTCGGTTGATATAAGTTTAGGGGATTATGAGATATATGTGTTAAACCAATTAAGTTCTCTGACAAATGAAAAAAAGTACCTACAAGTTTGGAGCCATATCTCATTGACTAGTAGATATTACGAAAAAAATATTACGCTCACACATTTGACAGTGGCTGTCAAAGGGCGGCCACTGTTAGATTCCTTTTATTTTAATGAACCACTAATTCTTCTAAATTATGGCGCCTGATATTATTTACATCTCTGAAATATTTTATGGCTATTCACACCCCCTGCGGGTCGGGGGATAAGAATAACCCGCGGTGAGGCATGTCTGACTAAAATCCATAAAATCCACTGGATTTGAAATAGACTTTGCTCTAAAAATAGGCTTAGGCTATGTCAGAACTAGTGCTATATTACTTAGCTTGAACTAAGTTTATAACACTTTAAATGTATTATGCACACACTTAAAGAGGCATTTTAGTTCAAGCTACAAATGCCACCAGTCGGAGATGAATGAGTAACTCAACTGGAAGTAGCCTAGGCTACAAAGTCTGACCGGAGACTTTAATCTGGTACCACGGGGAGCGGCAGCCCGTTGGACTCTGGAAGGCGCTCCAACCTGCTCATTGCGGTAGATCCTTCGGGGAGTATCGTGGTGGCTGTAGTTTAATACCTGAATGCGGGTAGAACTGTTGGGCGGTACAGTTCAGTGTGCATTGCAACCGGGTGTCGGACCCAAAATACGGCAGAGGTTTTAGGTAGGCCTCGAGTCCCACCAAGGCCATTCCACAATCCCGATCAGTACCGTTGGTTTTAGCAAAAAGCTATTACTGACGGGGCGCTGATCAATGCATCATATTGATTCGTTCTGCTTTAGAACACCGTGGAGTAAGGCTGCACAACGGCTGGTACCCACGTAGAGCACATCGTTCACTGGCTATTCACACTTTTTTTCATGATGGCTGTCCGTGGGCTGATAAAATCGGAAGTCATTGTCCTCACATATAATATATTTAGATCTAAACATTTTTAATGATGTTTGCATGAATCATGCTATGATTTGCATTTACTTTTCGAATTGTGATTTCATAAAAATAGTTGGATTTTCTTCTGCATTTACAGATTGCCAAAAATACAACTTTTCAATTGCTTATTTAACAATATAATAAGTAAAAATTGCTTTATTTAAGAAGAAGAGAACACTTTCACTTCATTGCAGAAATCGATTTGTAGACGAAGCTAAATCTCAAATCGTTGCTTCATTTCTTTATGGCAAAAGTTTAGTTGCAGTTAATAAATATTCTTTACATACTCCACAAAGAATTTCTGAAGCAGTTTGCAAATAAAGAAATAATATTTAAATTCATAGCTGCGTAACCGACGAGCAGCATACATTTACATCTGACTACCGACTGAGAGATTGTTATGCATATATACTAGGTCAACTCAGCTCATTTTCCAAATTTTGATCATATGGAACGAAAGTTATAAAAACGTTTCATAAAAATATAAATTGGTATTATCAACTTACGCAAAAGATTTATTGGCAATTTTTTAAGTATTTGAAAAAATGTCTTCATAGAGATCTCGTTTACAATGCAATGTGCATGAATTTACGAATTTACACCGACTTCACTCAATTAGTACATGTGTTGGTCAATCACAAGTTAGAACTGAGAATTTGCATATACTCGAATTCGGTAAATAACCACAGATATGTCTACATAAATACCTTATGAAATGTATATACCAAAAAACATACATTTTCTCTAATATACTCGTAAGTCGTAATTGATTTTAATTTTTAACTGCTAGTATTTATACTTGTATTTATTTAAATTTGTCGCACCTGAAATTTCCGACGTGATAAGCAACAACCGCTCGCGCCCTGAGTACGGCTTCACAATTCAATATTTCGTGCATATTCGGCAAGGCCACCGGTAAACTCCAGAGGAAGCGTGCCAAACGCTCTATGTCCCCCGAGTCCTCCAGCGTTTTGCAGACAATTTCCACTTGTGCGGCGGAGAAGGCGAGCGTTGGCACTGCCAAGATAGGACTCGGTGCTATAATCTGATGTGTGGGCGAGAATGTCTCTGTAGGAGGTTGCTTGCCCTCCGTCGGTCCAACGGCCATTTTATTCGTTGAATCCACTGTGAACAAATTCGCATACTATTCCAGGCCACGAATTTTTTGTAATTTTTAGCAGCGGTAAAAGTAACAAAAGCTATAACAATAACTACAAATCTGCTATTCTCTAGAATTTGCTACACCGATTTGAAGTTACATTTAAAATATACACAAGCATGTGTAAATTAGGCCACACCAAACTTGCATTCAGTTCATTAGGCACACAAAAAATTCAATTGGAATGATCGTGTCGATTTCCAGCTGATGAGAAGACACCACACTTCATTTCTCAGGGACACTTTAAGTGATGGATTTAATTTATTTATCGAATATTTTGGCGATTTTTATTTCTTTAAATCAATTCACTCGGAACTCGCATAGAAATTCGTTTATTTAATTGAGATTATTTTCAACATTTTTGGTGTTCGATCGTACGAATTCACACCTAGTTGCACAGTGCCGCTTCGAGAAGCTTGTGGGTTGAAGCTATCATTTAAACCGTTTCTACGTCGCGTATGACTTGCGAATTAATCCACAGCTATGATCTCACAGGCAATCGGAACCGGATAGGACATTGATGCGGCCGCGGTTTATTCACTGCACATCGAACCGATCGGTGCTACTTTGGCGACGGGGTTATTGCGCGTCTACGCGTAGGTATGCTTTGCAAGTAGGCGAATGCCAATTAACTGCCACCGCTTCTGCGTTTGTGATAGCCACTGTCACTGGTGGTGCCACTGCTACCGTTGTGTTGCTACCGATGCTGCCAATACGGCAGCTGCTCCCGTTGTTGTCGTAGCTGCTGCGGCGACGCCTTCGTGTAAATTATAGGACTCGTTTCACCAAACTCGTTTTGCGTTTCGTATCGGCGGTGCTGGCGTCGAGCAGCACTCGAATCGGCGTTGTCGCAACCGTCAGCAAACAAAATCAAATAATGGCCTGTAACTGAGCTGACTGCCAAGCCGACAGCGACTACCCATATATTGTGTTATTGGTGGTGGAGGCGCAGAGTGGCGGAAGCAACGACTGTGTACAATGCTAATAACAACTACAACGATAGCAATATGCCAGTATTATTGTAAGTAATACTACGAAATGGAGATAACCAACTGATAGCGTATGCTCATTCGTACGCCAATACATCGACACCCCGAGAAATGCGGGAGAGGCAGCAGCCATCCAGTGAACCAGCAAACAGGCAAGCAAACAGGTATTAGGTATCGTTGCCTCGATGATTCTCCTCAAATTCATTGCAAACTGCGCTTAGCCGAGGCAAACAAGTTGAAGCAAACAAGCCAGCACATTTAGAAGGCGTTTCCATATTTTATGGGCCTAGTGTGCTCTCACTCTAACCGACGCCATTTTTTTAAACTGCAGTTTGCAGCGGTTTGCCTATTTTATATTCCCTGGCTAGCTATCTCGCTCTTACTACATAAACACGAAAGACTGGTGAACTATATGCATTCATATGTATGTACATACGTGTTAATGCATTTTTTTATTTGCCTGTAATGCTGAGCGTGCGGATGGATTGGTGTGTATGATGCAAGTGGCGAAAACGTTAACACTGGTCTTTTATTCTAATTTCTTTATGAAACACAATGAAATAGCTACAATGTTAGGTTTTTTGAAAAAATGTAATATTGGTAGGTACGGGAAAATTTCGTCTCCATTTATCCTCGATTGGATGGGATTTATTTACTTAGCATTGTGAAATTTAGTAATGTAAATATTACATCGGAAACTGAAGATATAAGCCACAGTGTAAATAAAAATTGTTTTACAGTTCAAATATAAAACTTTTCAAATAATATGTTTTATGTTTTCAACCAAATTTCTATATAACATATTTAAACGTTCCCAAAAAGTTAATTTCACAATATGTTGGTAAATAAATTTTTTTTTACCTGTTATCAAAACACAAAGTGTATTAATAAGAATAACAAATATTATATAGGCAATCATATGCTGCATATGTTTTAATATAAACAACTCGAAACCCATATATACATACACTCGTAATCTATAAATTAGATTTCATTTTCACAAATTTCCAATACTAAACAATTTAAAACCAACATTCCTCAAAACAAGGATTCTATGGACACCTATAACCAATTACTACTAAGTTTGGGTAAGTACCTACTCTGCGTGAGATTTAAGTGAGTTTTTTTCCACAATTAAATTCATAAACTCTAAAATATGTCTGTCGGTATGTACATAAAAAAAGAAAATTTGATTATCAGTGCAATAAACTATCCTATTTTTCATTTATAGTGAAAAATTTAGACTATCATATCCATCACCTTCACCAAGGAAATATTTATACCCGCATATGTATATTTGTATGTACATATTTTTATAACTTAATAACAATTTAAAAGTATTACCATACATTTGCTAGGGAAAATAATTTCGAAATTTTTCTTTTGATATCTATCATCTCATATTTTCCACTTTGTCCGTCTGTGACGGTGCACATTGTTGCAATGCATCGAAACGAACACTCGCTTTTTTTTATTGCTATCTCACTCTTTCGCCCATTCCTTAAGGCTATCCGCTATTCCATCCCTATTCGTACAATTCTCTTAACAACAACACTTCCATCTCAACGGCTGCAGAGCCACCAACAATAGCGGCAACAAACTTTAAGTATCATGCATGTATCGTGTGCATGTTCGTATGCATCTACACATTGTATAAATAAGCAAGCCTTATTGTGGTGCCATTTAAGTAGCGAGCATTATGATTACTGTTGCATAGATGGGCACCTTCTGACTGGCAGCGTTGCTGAAGCACAATGAATCGGTCGGGTGGCTTCTTTCCGACGTAGAAGCTACTGCAGTGGCGGCATCGCACTTCTATGCCAAATTCACTGTTGGAGACGGGGATTGGGGCTGTATGTTGGCTGCGCTATTGGTTGGGCGTTGCCATACAGCGATGCCATTCTAAATATATATATAATATATATGTATATAAACATTAATGCACATGTTGTACATATATGTAATGTATTAATACAAGATTAATACATTATAAAAACATTACAGTTTGTCGATTAATTATTTTCAAAATGAAAATTCAGTTTCAGGCTCTGTTTTTATGACAGAAATAAGTGTTTTCATTTTTCTTTTTTCATAATACTACAGGTGAATATATTTTAAATCTATTTAAGGCAAAAACTTTCAAAAGTTAAAACATTAAACAACATAAAGCAAAGTGTACATTAATTCAAATATTGTGCTGTCTATTAATTCTTTGCAAAATGCTTCTTTATTATATAAAGCTACAACTAAGTAGAAAGTACAAATTTTTATTAAATTTTAGTATATCACGTAGATAACGTGTCGTTGTGAATTAAGTTCTTCCGGTTATAAACTAGAGGTATTCTGTTCCACTATCCACTGAAAAGCATTGATTAAATCGGGTTTGTTCGTTAGGCTCCTTTTAGCCATTCCTTTTAGCCATAAAAAAGGTATCAACAAATGTAAATTAAATCGCGCTGTGGTCAATTACTTTTTTATAATGTCTATGTCGTCATCACATCATTGAAAAAACGCAGCTCACTAACACCTTAAGAAGAGACATGGCTCACACCTTAATATACAGTTTGTCAAACTTTGTTCCTGGGTATAATATTCTTTTGTTGTAGAGCTATATTGGGTTTCCTCCAAGCTCTACTTAGTCCAGCGTGGTGGTACATCATAATTTTAGTTTATTCACAAAATATAATATCTACTGGCGATGCTCTACTGGTTTGTTGATATGGACAATTAAAAAGTTCATACGGCTTTCAATATTCAATGCAGAGAGCAAATGTTTCTTCCTGGCTATTTTCGATGAGTATTTATGGGCTTTTAGAACTTTTCTGACGGCCTCATGGCACACTGTCTTTCTGCGTCGTCCTTCAAGACTGATACCAACTGTCTCAAACTTGTCTGTTTGGCGTTTTTGTTAATATTTTTAAGTAATTTTGATTGGTCGCAAGTATTAAACTTCAACGGTGTGCCTCCTGAAAGCATTAATTCTAAAGAATATTCTTTTTCAGCGCTGTTAATTATATTATTTATTGTTCTACGTTTAATTGAGGACATTTCAGATGTTTTTAAGGTCATGTTCCTTTGTGGTAGTTAAAATAAATCAACTCAATGATATTTTCCCCAACTCTCTTCCCAATCATTTTAAAAGATTTAAAATCTTATTGATATTGATGATATGCTTATGTTTGTCTCTGTATCATGGCTCCATTAGCGGCTGGTGTAAACATTTTGAAAATAATTAATGTTTGAGTTAATGTACACTTAATTTTTCAGTTTATGTTTTGACTTTTGAAATTTTTGTGCCTTAAATAGGTTTAAGATGCATTAACCTAGAGTATTATGAAAAAAGTAAACTGAAAGAATTTATTTCTGTTATAAAAACTGAGCCTGAAACTGAATTTTCATATTGCTTTTCATTTTGGTTTTCGTTTTGCAAACAATTAATTGACAAACTGTATAAATGTTATGTATATATATGCTTATATTCACTTATAAATATAGTATTTACCAACTTAAATATTTATATACACATACATTCTGAACATCGGCCCATATCATACTGTCAGAGTGTTAACAGATTAGTTGTTTACATGCCACAAGTAAATGAGTTCTCTAAGTTGCCAAACAAAAATGTAAGACTTTCATAATGTGCACCGTCTCGCAATCAAAAACAAGAACTTCCAAGTCGTATCAGTATGAGAGGGGAAATGTTTGATCAGCCGTTTGAATGAATTACATAAACGATTGTTGCACACGTGTTTGTAGATATGTATGTACAATATTCTAAATGCGCGTTTGCGTTAACATGTGGTGGGCTCCGCAATCAGCGTCTATATTGTAACTGTTCTTTTATCACAGCAGCCAGCTATATGAGTATGTCTTTATGTGTGAGTGAGCAAATACGCGCAACATGCCACATGCTACATGACTCTTGTTAAATCTGAACGATGACTTTTTGAGCACTTGGCTAAGCATTTAGATAATCCTATTATGTGATGCTTTTGGACTGCCTTGCTTACATTACATACCCATATACAGGGTGTGTGAATGTATATATTTGAATATATCGATGTAAATGCATGTACAAATGCAGTTTATATATTATATATAAATTATATATTATCACAATATGTATTAAATATAATCACATTTAAACATTTCGTAAATAGAAGTCAAAGATATTGATTTAAATCATTTCTGAAAACCACTTTTAGTATCTTTTGTTATTCTATGATTTAAATCGTGAATGAGATTTTTTGTGATATATATCGTCATGGAAATAATCCGAACTAATCGGAAAGAGGAGAAAATATTCAAAAGAAGTTTTAAGAGCTAGGTGCGGTATAACATTGAGAATAATTCAACACAAGTAATTTGAAAAAAGGAAGAGATTTTATTCCACACAAACAACTAAAAGGATATAGTGGTTGATTAACACATCAATGAAGCTCATTCAAAAATTTAGTTGCTGAGAAAAATTTAGAAAGAAAATTATATAGTTTGTTTCAAGAAATAAATATATTTTTACAAATTTTAATTGGTTTCGTTCAGAAGAATTAATTTTATATTCACTCTTGATTACCAAATATATAAAAAATTACTATCACACTTTGAGAGTAGGTACACCTAACAGAACATAATTGTAAAAAATCCGGATAGTTCTCGGGTTATCAATCTATGTGTGAGCTTAAACAAATATATAAGGCGTTTGTATGCGTCGCCCGTATGGAGAATCCGCAACACATCCTCGTGCTCCATTTTGTACTGATTTAATATTCTCCGTACTAAAGTTTTTAAAGAATTATTAGTTTTAAGAAGTTTTAAGTTTTTAAAGAGAAGATGGAAGTTGTGTTCCTTTATATTTAATACGTTCTGATAGGTGAATAAAACTATTAATATTAAGTCAATTTCACCAGATGGTTTCATTAGCACATGTTCTCCCAATGCGATTTTCATCTATATCATCCAATCCAAACAACATTATCCTCCAATTAAATTCGTTTAGCTTTTCCTGCGTAACCCTTCCGTATAATATAGGAAGTAGAAAAGAATAAAAGATTCATAGAGCATGCGGATACTACTTCCTGATCTCACAGAGCAGCTTTGTTCATTCATTGTCCATTCATTTTCATTTCCTCAAAGTTTCATTGAACACTAAATTTTTAATCAAGTCGCGGACAGACATTGAGGGAGTGTAATAAAAATTTTTGATTTATATTCAACATGTATCTTATCATTTTTATTTAATTTTGAAAGATTGTCATAAAATATTCACGAATATTTAGGACAATTTTCATACTCAGTACTTCAGTATTTAAATACAAAATAGCCAATGATTGAAAACATAACAAATCTCAATATATCAATGCAAATCGATAAAAAAATAACGTGTAATTACTAAAGGATGTTCGCTAATAAAAACAAAAGATGCTGTCTAAACTTTAGACTCAAAAGAAATCGACATTTTTTTCTAACAAAATTAAAACAAATAAATAAATAAACAAAATAAGACGAGAACAAGAAGATGTAGGAGGGTTGTTCACCTGGTGGCTGGCTCAATGTATTGCAACAAATACATTTCGTCCAAAAAAAAAGTCAATGTAGAATTTGCCAAAGTTCACTAAACAATATATGGCAACTTGAAAATATTGTGGTAGTATTGTTATAATTTCAAAGTGAAATTCCTATGGAACATTCATTTGGTGGCTAAGTCCTCAGATTGTGTTTTTGCTTTATGCAAGTGTGGGGCGTTCTGTACTAACTTATGCTGGTCCTAACTTGCATTGGTGTGGTAGATCGTACTAATTAAGAAGATAAACTCCTAAATTATCACTGCAAAAGCCCAACTTTCAGCCAGAGCAGAAAGCAGAGAAGATATCTTTCTTTGTGGCCAATTTTTAACGCTAAAAGAAACCCAACGAGTTATTGAGTGGTGTTTAGTTGAACATCATATAGAAGCACAAACAATTCAGTAGGAGGACAGTAATATTTATAATACCTCTTATATGTATTATTATAAAACGTTAAAACATGGTTGCAACGAATTAAATATGCATTTTAAAGTGTCAAATTCAATGCCTAAACTTGAGCCCTATTGAGAACTTGTTACAAATCGCTACTGTGAAAATTGGTACAGAAAACTTAAGAGCTAAGGGTAAACAGTTTAGTAAGACTTAACGATATTATTTTTATACTATCGAAACACGTTGGACAGAGTGTAATAGTTTTGTTCACCTAAGGGTTGTTTTAACACCTAAAACTAATCGAGATAGATACAGAGTTATAAATATATAAGTGATCAGGATACCGAGTAGAGTTAAATTCCGAGTGTGTGCCTGTCCGCCCGTCAGTCCGAGCAAGCGATAACTTGAGAAAAAATTAAGATATCTTCGTGATCCTTGGCACCTTGCGGAGGTTTGTACTGCATATGGGCAAAATCGGATCACTACCACGCCTACAAAATGCCGCTGAGCGCAAAAATATAAAAGCCACAAATTAAGCTAAAAAGGTGTCAAAAGATCATAGTATGTTGCAAAAATTTTTGTGAAAAGTGTATATATATAACTAACCACTAAAGCTATTTCAACCAAACTTACTGGACATATTTCTCTCTAGCACATTATCATAATAGTTTGAAAATAGGTGAAATCTAAAAATAACCAAGCCCACAACCCATATAACGATTATGTTCTTTACTTAATGCTTAAAGAATGATAACTCACTAAAGGAAAACCCGTAAGACATTAAATTTGGCAGTAAATATTATACGAATACGATACGAAATATTATACATACGAATCGGTACAAAAATTGGTCAATGGGTGTGGCGAAATCGGACTATAACTTTTCAAGGCCTTGGATACATGGTTACTGAACATGTAGGTCAATCTCTGAAACATCTAAATGGAATTCAGAAAACGTATTTGCCTAATGATAATGTGCCCTGGTGCAAAAAATGGATAAAATCGAATGAGTACTTCTCTTAGCCCTCAAGTACCTAATACAAGAATTTTTATACTTCGGTTGGCTATATACCGCATATATCAGTCATATATCATATATATCAGTCAATATATGATATTTGTTGGCAAAACTATGTGAACGTATAATTTTGGATATGCTATAGTTTGATGGCGAAAATAGGAGAAATTGGTCTTTGAATTACCCCATCCCCCATATGCTATATATAATAATTTTGGTTGTGTTAGTGGACTTTCTGTCTAATATATCGGTCAAATTATAAGTTTTCTTGATGAAATTTCTAGAAAACATATTCTTGGAAAGATGTTAGTTTAATACCAAAAGTAAATGCAATCAGCTCAGAACTTCCTCTTCACCCAATATGACCCTTATAGCGACTTTCGACTTTCCGGTTGACTTTATAACCTTTATATTGTCTAATATGTGTGATATTTTAATGAAATTAAAATTTAAGTGTGCCATGGTCGACATTTTATGGTTGTTCGTAACACCTAAAACTAATCGGGATAGATATAGAGTTATATATGTATATAGAAATGATCAGGATGACGAGGCAAATGAAATTTCTTAATTAAATTAAATTAGTCTGTCCGTCCGTCCGTGGAAGTGATAACTTGAGTAAAAATTTAGATATCTTAATAAAATTTGCCACACATGTTCTCTGGCACTCAGAAATGGTTGGTATTGGTAAAATATTGCAGATGAGAGTAATCGGATTTCTACCACGCCCACAAAGTGGTGTTGAACGAAAACCTATAAAATGCTATAACTAAAATACCAATTAAGATATATAACTTAAATTAGGTACAGGGAATCGCTGTAGGGAGTGCCATGTGTGTGTTTAAAATTTCTGACAAGTAGGTATGGCACCGCCCTTAATAGATTTAATGTACATACCTCACAAACCACTAAAGCTATATTAACCAAACTTGTTGAGGACAAATTTCTCCCACACTTCTTTAGGTTGAATGAAAATTGGTGAAATCGGATTAAAACCCCACCCACTCCCCATATAACTGTTAAATTGAAAATTTACAGAACCATTGAGTTTCACACCCAGAATGGTACTTACGGAATGCAAAATAATTGGTGTAATATTGGACAATAGGCATGCAACCGCCCAATTTTAGATGAAATTCTATATCTTCGGAACTGTTAAACGAATTTCAATCAAATTTGATGGGTAGTCTTATATTTGCATGCGTATGATACAGTATGAAGAGCATACAGTAGTTGAAATCGGAACACAACCACGCCTTCATCCCATATATTACACTTTTAAATTCCATATGATTCTTTCCGCTTACAGCTATAAATATATACACACAGAGTACGCCATCTCATGTCCAAAAGTTGCCGAAATCGGATTATAACTTTTCAAGTCCCTGGATACCATACATGTAGTGTTCCCAGTGCCCATAGGAAATTTTTTACAGAATATATTATCAATCAGTGAGATATATTGCATTATTGAAATTCAGAAGAAATTTTTGCCTGAAAATATTGTGCCCTGATGTCAAAAATGGGTGAAATCGGGTAAATACTTCCCCAGCCCCCATATACCTAAAATAAAGATTTTCACTCTTCCGATAGACTTTATACCATATATATCGGTCAATCTGCCAATCATCTTAATAAAATTCAGACAACGTCTTTTCCCGGTAATAATATGTTCTGATGATCTAAAAATTTATAAGATCGCAAAAATAATTCTCCTAACCCCATATAGCTATTATGATAATTTTAAAAATTCCTGTTAATTATATACGGTGGATATCGGTTAATTTGTAAGATACATTAATAAAATCTCTTATCTTATCTCTTATCCAGATATCTTAAATAAATCTCCCCCCCGCCAATACCTTATATAAGAATTTTCAAACTTACGTTTATAGCTGTCAATATGTAAGACACAAAAAATAATAAAATTAATAGAATTAAATTTAAAAGAATATACCATATTTTGGTAACAAAATTAGTGAAATCGATATACGAATTACCCCAGCCTAAATATATTACAATACTCAATGCCAAATATGTCTATTTAATTTTGAGTTAATCAGTCTTAACTGGAAATATGTTCACGTTTTAGTTTAATACCAAAATTAAATGTTATCTGCTCAGTACTTCCACTAGTCCCAAAAAATTGGATATAGTGATGACTTCACCGTTCACCTTCCTTCACCTTCACCTAAAACTAATCGAGTTAGATATAGACACAATTTTATGTTTCATCTGATTTTTTCACTTTAAAATAGATAAATGGAGCATCAATTAAGATATTGGAATAAAGCTTTTCACAAATAGTGCGAGCAATATGCCATCTCAACCTTAAATAGTCGACATCGGAGGCGACTTTTCAAGCCACCAGATACCAAATATATGGACCTTAGTGCCTCCATTTGACTTCTTACCGAAAATATTTTTAAATCTGTAAGATATCGTAATGAAATTGGAGGATTATCTTTCCGTGATAATAATGTGATCTTGTGTCAAAAATGGAAAAAATCGGGTAAATACTTCCCCTAGTCCCCATATACCTAATAAACGCATTTTCAACCTTCCTGAAGACTTTATACCATATATATCGGTAAAACCATATTAACGGTAAAATATATTCACAGCGGGTCTTTCTGATAAGAGTGTGTCTATGTGCTTAAAATGGATCAAATATTGTAAGCACTTCCCCTAGCCAACATTTACCCAATATAAGGATTTTCAACCTTCCGGTAGATTTCTTACCATATATCTCGGTATATGTAAGATATCAATCCTAATATATGTAATATATCAATATGTAAGATATTTGCAAAACTAGGTGGACGTGTAATATTGGATATATCATAGTTTAATGTCGAAAATTTGTGAAATCGGTCAACAAATTATCACAGCTCCCATAAACTACATATAATGATTTTCGTTATTCTAACAGACTTTATGCCGAATATGTCCGTCACTGTGTGAGTTACCTTCCATTACGTGGAAACATGTTCTGCAGTGTACTTGAGTAATGACAAAAGCTAATACAATCAGTTCAGAGCTTCCCCTAGCCCAAATATACCCGATATAGTGATTTACGACTTTCAGTTGTATGTTTGAGATTAATTTGAGATTTGAGTTAATTTGTTAGATTTTAATTTTAATATAAATATCTTGGACACGAAGGAAATTATAGTAATGAAGCTAAATGAGGCTATGTCTTGTAATATAAGTTAATAAGATACTAATTATGATTATAATCCATTCACAATTTCGTTGAATGACGACTGTAGAATTCATTTGAAACATCTCTTAATGTAAAGTTTTGTCAATACTTGAAAATTGCGAGAGTATAAAATGTTCAAATAAAAATGTATAAAATGTTTCACCTGAACTTAGCCCTTTCTGATTTGTCCATATATAAAATTCTCCAATACCTAAACGATATGCTTCAGTTAACTTTTCTTTACAAAAAGAATCCTGTTACATTTGCACCCGAATTTCCACATCTAATATATTATATTGTATGTATTATACACATCTCATCATGAAAGATATGTGACCATTTATATTGCCCGGAAAGAAATGAGAATCCAGTCTGTGAAAAGCTCTGTAATTGGCCCTCTCTATTTGCATATTCGTGTATATGCATGTACATCATAGTGTAATAAACAAAAAATATTACCTATCTTCTTGATATAAGTAAGTTAATATTTCATTATGCTCTATGAAAAGATAATGAAGTCGGCAACTGTGTCACTTACGCGAATAAATCAAATTCCAGAGCAAATCAAATCATGTGCCCAGTGATTTAGTAAATAAGAAATTGTATCGCAAATAGAATTACGTCGATGGTTATTCCACTTCTGCGGTAGGTATATGTAAGTGTGCGTGAGTACATTTTGTCAGCAGGTTTGAGCGCAACAACAATACCTGTATTCTCTTTTGAGCGCAGATAATCAACTCTGAAATTGGCCACAAGCGTTTTGTATATTTTGCAGCAAAAAACAATTAAATACCAATTAAAATGTAATAACTACTATGTTGTTCGGTGAAAACGAAATTTCATGAAATTGTTTTGAACGTGACAATTGAAATTGCTTAAGTATGTATGTGTGTGTGTCGTCTATATACAAAATATATTGACTTGGATTTCTCAGATAGTCCAAGGGCTTTGTTAAATAATTCACAAAATAACGTGATAAATTGTAAAAGTAATGGGGATGTTCTTGAAAGTCAAACGTCGTATTCGATATGCCGTCTAAACCCCATATAACTGATATGTTATTTCTTACTTATGCATTTGTATTTTATACTTATAGTGGATATCTTGAACAATGAGTGAGATATTACAATGAGCACAATTTACTCTTACGGAAATTGGTGAAGATATATTCACCTCGGCCGATAAATAAAATACAATTTTTTTATATTTTGGACATGAGATGTGTGTTAGCCAAGGTTGTTCTGAAATTACTTAATTTCAATCTAAGGAATAGTCGTATGAGCATTGCTCAGAAGCTTGCTAATGACGTTATTAGCGACCCCGATTGGCTCAAATTAATTATGTCGAAGTAATTCAGACGAGCATCGATCAAATTATAAGATATTGTTGATGGGTTTAATTTAAAATTGTATGTTACCTGTTGCCATTAAGGAGAAAAAAGTTCAAGTCTGTAAGAACTTAAGACTATACCAAAATTGTGCTTATCATTATCAGATATTCATATGTGTAGATATTAAAGTATTGTATCTGAAGGTATTTCTTTACATTAATATTGATGAGTTAATAACAGTTTATGAAAAGAAAATTTAATCTTAAACTTATCTTGCGTATGATTGGGTTAAGTGATGCACAGCAGTCAATCAAACGTGGCACAATTTCACAGAAGATTCTTGCACATTGCAAATATTCATCGTTGTGAACAAAGAAGGAACTTATATGGTCTTCTAATTAGATATGTCTTGAAAGACAAACACGTCTGTCTATACATAAGTAAGTACTTATTAAAGAGTGTATACTATCAAAGTTACAAAATATAGCGAAATCTTAAAGTTTCGTAGAAAATATTGTATATTACTATAAGGTGTAATATACTCGTGTTATCCCAATGGAGTGAAACAATTTTGTGTTCATCTTAATTTTCAATTCTGCATTTTAATGTAGACCATGTGTCGTAGAGCCCGGCCCATAATCACAAATTTTCCAACAATGTGACAAATATCCAGTTTTACAAGCATAAATTCACAAGCTTTATGTACGAATTGGTTATATTTTATTATTTTCTCCATTTTCTCTTTTTATTCCAAAGCAGATTTTTTAACATACTTGCATATTTAGTATCCTATTAAAAATATTCCTTCCAATTATAACAAAATTTCTTTAGTAAATTTTTCCATTAATTACCTTCGATTAGCTATTTTTTTTTTTGTTTCGCCGCAGACACACTCTTTCTCACCAACATAAAATGACAGTTTGATGAATTTCAACTAGTTTTCTGAATACTTTGTTGTAAGTAAAATCGATCGCCGAGACCTAGGACTACTCCCAGTTTCGGCAAACATTAAAATAATTGTTTCCTAATAGCGATCGCATCTTGTCTCCCAAAACTTCGACTTAAATTTTGTAGATATCTCATTCATCGGATAACATCAAGTCGCATATCACAGATGGGAGTAGAACTTGGTCAATCATATAGCAGATCAAATCAAAAAGGTAAGAGCACCAGACTGGATGTCAATCTATCTATCTGAAATTTTAGACTATCAAATTCACCAAAAATTAGTGAGACTCCTACAGCAGCATGATACTCTCAAATATGTTTAAAGAAATGAACGCAGCATTCTGGTAAGGTTTTAGAAGAAAAATGTAAATTTTCCGGTAATTGACTTTAAATTTTGACATAAAATATGTTCATCAATCCTAAGATAACTGGGTCCAGTCAAGGGCTTCGACAAATCAACCTACTTGTGCCTCTCCAAAATTGGACGTCAACAATGTGTCGTTATAATTTTATCCGCTCAATAAAATGTTTTGTCTTCTCTACCTTTCCAGTGTACATACAGGAACATTAATTTAAAAACTTTATTCGGGTTTCGTTGATTTCAACCCTCCAATAATATCTTTTCACCCTTAAGGCGAATTTCATGCGACCCAAAAGAGCAACGGACTTACACGGACATATACATACAGATTTATATATGGTATACTGACACATACATACACTCTCATTCATACATACATGGGCTTTATTCGCGAATCAGTACGAATTTACTACAAACTTTTTATGCTGTTTTGATTATTTACATGAAATACATGTACATAAATGTTTATATAAGTATGTATGTACATACTTGTATGTGCGACGGTACGACAAGTCTGCTAGTCAATTCATATGCGTACGCTTCTAAACTGTCATCACACTCGTTGATACTAAATTTCATTTGAGTTAACGTAATTTGATTTAGCTGTAAATATATCCCGTTAGGAAGCACTTAAGAGCATGGCGATCATATCACCTTTTTCATCGCCTTTCAATCAAAAGCGATACGCATCCTAATAGCTTTTCAGCATTGATTAATTGCTCCTCTAAACAAACTGCAACACTCATAATGAAAAAATGCGATCTTATCTCAATATCATAGTATGATAAAATAAAATTGCGTGCATAGCTCAAAAATGGAAACAATTTTCTCTCAGGCTAGTGTTGCAATCGCACATAATCTATTTATTCATTTTACATGCGCAGACAAAATTTAACAAATTTCGGTTGACTATGATCCCAAGCACAAAAGAAATTGAAATTAGATTTCATCGTTACACAACACTTTATGTACGTTAAAATAGCGGTATAATATTGTATGGAGCAAATTGCTCAATTTTGGCTTGTTGTCCTAGACATTATTTGTTATTATTTATTTTGAATGGACCTTTATCGTTTGCTGAAGTCAAAGCATAGTAAGAAGAACCAAGCCAAAACGCATTATGCTTTAAAGCTCTTCATTGAGTGGAAAGCTTTGATTGAATTGTATATTTTTTTGTTTTTTTGTTGGGAAGAAGTTAAATAAGTATTGGCCTAGACTTCATTTTACATAAATTTTAAAATTTTGAAGGTCAAGCAATCTATACATATAATCAGATTTTAATAATTTATCACTCCAGACCTTCCCCTAGTCACAATATATCCAATTTTGACTTGCGGGTTGACTTTATATCGAATATATCGGTCAATATTGAGATATTTGAATGAAATTAAGTGGACATGGCTTGGCGTTAAATTCGACCCGTTATGGACTAGGGCTTCATCTAGCCCCCACATACCAATTATAAAACCCGATCTTAGCCCTTGATTACTTGCTTAACAATGTAGAGAAATGTACTGTTGCCAACGTTAGAATATTCAACTTGGGGATTTCCATTTATTTTTGTGAGTATTTTTTTTATTAGCGAAGATAATTCAATGAATCAATACAATAAAATACCTTTTAAATAGACCCTCATCGTCTTAGAAGAAATTTTTTTTTGGTTAATGGAAATGCCCGCTTAATAGGCACACAAAATAAATATAATTAAAATGTTAGAAATTGCGGTTTATTTGGTTGATTATTTAAAAATTAATTATTTTAGCAAATTTAAAGTTCCAATTGCTCAACAAGACTAATTACCATCTTATTGTGAGTTCTTATATTCTCATTCGCTTCTTCATTAGATCTTTTGGATCGTTTATGTATTGTACATAATTATTATTTTATATTATTATTCTAATTCAATTTCTTTCTGTAGGGAAAAAGCCGTCGAAAATATTTTCAAATTGAGTTTTTCTTAAATTCATCATATGCTACCAGAGTAATCTCATCTTCGGGACTGAAATTAAGAAAACTCTCATCCAATTCCGAAAAGTCCGCTATTTTCGAAACAGTTTTTCTGTCGTTAATTTATCCCCTTGGGGGAGTTCTGAGTAGTTAGTAGATTTTCTTGATTTCGATATTTTTGATTTGATGATTTCGAAAATTGTCAAACACGATTAATGTCAGATAAATAATATGGTTTTCGAAATTATTGTAGCATGGTATGCTGTTCTAACCAGAAATTTAGACAATTTGCTGTCATTAACTGTTTGCATTCAAAACAATTGACAAACAAGTGCATTCGAATACGGAGTTTCAGCTTTAACTTGAAACTACATAACGGGTAACTTTGACAGATGAGCAAAACACACGTGTTCTTATGCGATCAGCTCAATAACTTACGCATGTTCCAAATATTCATAGAAGTTAACTTTTACCTCCTTTGGACGCAACTTCAAGTGGTTTTGAATAACAATTAAATTAAATGTTTACATTGTATACGTTATATTTATATGTTTTCACCTAATGAATCTGAAGTCAGTCATATTTACACCCAAAAATTAGTAAGCGAATTCCATAAATCGCAGTATTTTAGAAAAATGAGGAAATTGTCGACAGTTCTAGACAAAAAGGAAAGAAGTAGGCATTACAACAAAGTCGCCCGCTTGTTTTCATACTCTCCCAACATGTTGCAACAGAGTATATTAGTTGTGCTCACCTTTAACTAATCGAGATAGATATAGAGCTATATATTACATATAAAAAACCAAGTAAGGAAGGAAAGGAAAGTAAGGAAGCTCGTGCGTAACCGAACATTTTATACTCTCGCAATATGCAAAACTCAAAGGAAGGGAAATACTTTCTGTTGCTGGGAAAACTTTTATTTTGCGTTAGAATTCAACATTCATTATTCGACAAAACCGTCAATGGATTACAATCATATTTGGTATCTTATTAACTCACATTACAGGTCATAGACTCACGTACTTTCATTACTATTGCTTCGTGATCGAGATATTTATTTTGAAATCAACCAAATTAACTCAAATCGGATATATGCGATATAAATTCTACCAAAGTTGGGTAATTAAATATATTAGGAATAAGTAAACCAGAGAAGCGAAAATCATTATATTAGGAATAAGGAGATTAAACCACCGTCTAAATCGATTCCATTCGGATTTATCGTTAAACCACATCATGTTGAAGAAAACATATCCAACCTTCTTATGGTCACAAAGAACACGTGTACCAAGTTTCATCTAGTACAGTTGAGTAATCCCAAAGTAATCCCTCTGTCACCGTAAGACGGTTGGTATTACAGGTGGGCGTAATTGGACATCTACCACGTCCACAAAATACCATTAATCGAAATCAGATATGTGCTATAACTAAGCAACAAATTAAGATATAAATGCGTTATTTGGTATGGAGGATCCTAGTAGATCGGGGTATCTGTGGGTAAACAATTTTGTAAAAATGGGCATGTCGCCGCCCCCCAAAATGTTGAATGTACATATCTCACAAAGTATTAAAGCTATATCAATCAAACTTTCCCAGAAAAAGTTTTTCTAGCATATACTCATAACAAAATTCAATGAAATTTGTTTCGTTAAATATCCTTATGTTATGACATTATATTTGCATTGCTATGTCATATTGTAAAAATGGAGGAAATCGGATAAAAACCACGCCCACTTCACATTTAACTCAATTTTAAGTTTCCTCTGATGCTTTCATTTTAAAGTCGATAAATCTAGCATCAATTAAAATATTGAAATAAAGCTTTTACACTACGCATCTCATGCGTAAAAATAGTCGAAATCGGATTATAACTTTTCAAGCCACCATATAACCAATATAAGTACCTCAGTATCTATATCTGTAAGATATATCTATCTATCTATCTATCTATATCTGTAAAATATCGGGAAATCTGTAAGATATTGTAATGAAATTGGAGGATTATCTTTCCATTATAATGATATGATCTGGTGTCAAAAATGGGAAAAATCGAGCAAATACTTCCCATAGCTTCCATATACCTAATATAAGGATTTTCAACCTTCCTGTATACTTTATACCATATATAACGGTCAATATATGGGTTACCTTCTTAAAATTCAGAGAGCGTGTCTTTCTGATAACAGTGTACCCATGTGCTTAAAATGGATAAAATCGGGTAAGCACTTCCCCAGCCTCCATATACCTAATATACGGATTTTCAACCTATGGGTAGACTTCACACCATATATTTCGGCCAATATGTAAGATATCTTAGCAAAATTAAGTGAACGTGTACTATCGGATATATCATAATTTACTGCCGAAAAATATACTACATATAATGATTTTCGCTATTCTAGCAGACTTTATGACGAATATCTCGGTCACTGTGTGAGTTAGCTTCACGAAATTGCGTGAAAATAAATTGCGTGAAATTGCGTGAAATTGCGTGTTCCCTAATATACTTGAATAATGAAAAGAGTTAATGTGATCAGTGGAAATTAAGTGGATCTGTTTTCTTAAACACAATGTGATTTCGCGCTAAATATGAAAGAAATCAGTGTAGACCATGGTCTAAGCCGCTTATTCCTAATATAATGATTTCTTTTTCTCTGGTTGACTTTGTCCTCATGTATCTAATATTTTCAATTAAGCGACTTTGGTTGAGTTTATTTTGCATATATCACTTTTGAGTTAATTTGGTAGATTTTAATTTAATATCTCTGACACGTAGCAAAATATAACAATGAAAGTAAATGAGTCTATGACCTGTAATATAAGTTAATAAGATAGCAAATATGATTGTAATCCATTGACAATTTCTTCGAATAATGAATGTTGAATTCTTCCGCAATATTTTTAATATAAAGTTATGCCAGCACCTGAAAACATTTCCCCGCCTCTGATCCTTGCACATTGCGAGAGTATAAAATGTTCTATTACATCGGAACTTAGTCCTTCCCTACTTATTTCCATTTGAACTTGTAATCTCCATTTTCATACCGGAACAACTTTTCTGTCTAAAAGCCAAAGATGTTAATACCGAATGTTCACGCTCTCATAGAAATTTGCAACCCTTGTAATAAAGACTGCATCAACTTCTGTAAAGACGTTTAAATATAGAATCACACGTTGTGTGATCATTACGATGTTGTGGCGTTTATAAATGTGGTGACAGAAGAAGCCATTGCACCCCTGGATAAACCCCTGTACTTCGAATTTAAACTCTAACAAAAACGAATTTCGAATTAATTGTATTTTGTTTTTATGGCACTTAATTTATTAATTTTTTTCTGTTGTCTCTTACAAACTTTATTACCATAGGATAACTTCCTAAGAGTTTTTGTCCAAGAGCAAAATTAATGGGCCGGCGTTTCATTTTGTTGCAGGCTACTGTAGGAGACGGTTGGAAGAGAATATTTGGAATCACCGTGCCGATCACACCACATTCCAACAAATGTAGCGAATACTGTGAAGGTTTTTTTTTTTTTTGCCCGAAATAATCGAGCCTCGACGTAAGTCTGTGCTGCGTTTTTGCCACATTCCGTTGTCATAAACAGTCATTGACGCTCGTCGATGAACAGGCACCAATGAAACTCACTCGCAATCGTCAACAATTAACGGCTCCATCCTGCTGACCCTCTTTGCATGCATATATATGTACATATTGATAAGAGTGTGTGTGTGTGTTTCCCCTTCGATCAGAAAGATGTGGTAATGTGTGTGAATCTTTCCTTTTTGTAAGAATAACAACAACGATGGCAATAACGTTAGTTGCAATAATGGCAACGCTGACAGCAGCATTCAGTATAAGTCGCAAATATGTCAGCAATGCGCGTCATATTGAAATGCATTTAATAATTTCGAGTTTCATGCGTCTGTGGCTGCTCGATTCGGTTGATTTGACCGACTTGATCACTTTGCCGCGGCCAATGACCGTTCGCTGCGTTGCTTTAGCTGGAGACGGAGATGGAGATGGAGATGGAGATGTTCACTCTCAACTTAGCAGAGTTGGGGCAGTCAGCGCATACACGAGCCATTAGCGATGGTTACTTGTTAAGTTATGATTCAGGGACAGCGACGCTGATTGCGACATCTCGTCAAATTCAAAATGCCACTGGTTTTTACTGCGTTTTTAATGAAAATGTCAGAGCGCCAAAACACTATCATCTACTAGCCATTTGGCTGCTGCCTGTTGACTGCTGACTGACTGGCCGGCTGACTAGTAACCCCTTTCGCTCCGCTGCTTAAAGCTAACTTCTCAACGCGGGCAGAAAACCGTGAAGTGCCATGAACTGGGCCTGACGCAAAATTGCTCCTATCCGAGCATTTGATGTTATGTATGATGTACGTTGTATATACCATTCTGCGGCTGGTGGTGATGATATTTTGTGGTGGCTCCGCTATGGCTAAATAGTGGTCGTTGCGCTTGTTTTTGTGCCGCCTGTTGTTGTGATGATGCCGCATACCATATACCGTATGCCGCTGGCGGCCTGTGGCATGCCTTGCCGTAGTCAGCATGACGACCACTGATATTGTTATACAACACCGGCAGAGATCGGCAACACAGCATAGTTTTTCATACTGCTCCGCTCTTCTTCTCCTCTGTACCCCGATTCTTTGCGCTTTTACGCCTCTGTACGCTGTCTTTGGACACCGTGTTGATGTTACGCATATTAATCAGATTAAAAATGACAATTGGTAACCGCGACCTCGCTATGGTGACAATGAGTTTTGAGTGTTGTGAGATTCCCGCAGTGTCGGCAGACGGAATGAAATGGTGACTCGTACTTGCGCGGTGCAGTGCATTATTCAAAATATTTTCATGCCTTCTCCGTATGATCGCAGTTCGCAAAATCTGCACACCAAGGCGAAATGTCTTTAAAATTAAGTCCAACAAAAACGTGAAAACCATTGTGCTGTTGATCTCTGGTTGGGCGTGGAACATGCTCTGTGAGTTTTTTGATAGAAAGCAGGTTCACTTCTTCATCATTCCAAGATGCAAAGGTGTTCAAAAGAAAATAACGAAAGAAGGACAGGGTTTCGCAGTTTTAATTAAATCATTAACACCAATTCGAAGTTCCCAGATTTTATTGTGCTCACAAGTTCATTATAGCCGATGCTGCTAAAACGCTGGGTACTTGTAAGAATCACGTTTTGTAAATATAAAAGTCTATGCGAGCAAATATATATATTATATATATATATATATATATGTATTTATGTATATATACATATATACCATTTTGTAACCACATAGACATATGTAAGTACATTTGAGGTATAACGCATCAATCACCGAATATATGTCCACATCTACGATAAACTTATATTTGAAAACTATAAGCCATGAAGCTTTAAGCTTTTATTGTGAAAGATTTGTTTTTTTGTGAAAGAATGAAACAATTTTGTTGATGTTACTCCTTCTTGGCATGGTGGCATGAAGTACTGCCTGAAAACCGCCGTAAAATGCTAAATAAGGATCTAAACGGTCCCCTTAGTAGGAGCCAATGGGTTAATATAGTCTACAGAATACTTTCCATTAAATCATATTATATATCCCTGTGTACTAATCTATTTTCTATTAAATATTTACTTTAAATATTTTAAAAGTATATGAAGTATAACAATATAAATAGTTAATAGTATATTAAATAAAATTACCTAAGCAAGCCATGAACAGCGTAATGTTATAAAATTAGAATTCGGGCTGACTTGTATGTTTTTCTATTATCGTATAGGTTAGCTTTGGAAATTATTAATGCAGCCTGGGGTGGTTTCAGATGTCTCACATATTTGAAAAAAATTTCTTAAATCAATGGTGTTCAATAGAATATATTTACTACTTTTTACCTTCTAATTTAAAATATTTCTCATTCGAATCCATATTTCTAGTCAAAATGTGTTTTTTTATTATTAAAATACTAATATGTGGCTCTAAAACATTCGTTTATTGAAAAAAAAAATTACATTATTTCAGAAAGTTCGATCCTTCATACAGATAACAAGCTTTAATGTAACTATATGTCATATTCTCTATTCTAAATTATTATTATTTTTAGCTAAAATGCAAAACTCACCTGGGCGAATGTGAACTAATGATTGCGCAGCGGTGTGTTGATGGACTGTCAAATGAGCAGGAAGCATAATGAGTGCCATTTCACCAATTCATTATGCGTCAAGTCATTTTAAGCTTGATATACATAAATGCACTCTCATATATATACATGTAGTCATATTATATACATATGTATGTACATAGTCTACTAACCTGCATTGAGAGGATATATGTTTTTGTTTTTTATTTTATTGTTTTCATCACTTCACATAGCATTTGCATTCACCTCACAATTCTTTGTTTATAATCGTTCGTACTCGTATTTGTAAAATATTTTCTGAATGCGCAGCTAAATATTAATAGCTGCCCCGCCCAGGAGGCTATCGCCTTTACCTTGGCTGCTACGAGTAATTTTGGTGTTTCCAAATGCTCACTGACTTTTCTCTGATGAGCAGTTCATTGTTTTTCCCATAACTCATTTATACTTGGTGAGCGAATCAACGGGCGGGAAGTGGCAAACGATTAACAACCAACACGAAACTACTAACTGTTAATGGCAACGAATGCTCCGATTACCCCTTGTTGTTCACTTTATTAAATGAGTACGCCGATACGAGTTTGTTCACTTGGCTGTTAGGCCGTGTTTAGTTGGTGTCGGCTTTGGCAATAAGAAACTTGACAAGACAGAGACCATTAATTAGATAAGTATCTTGAAAAATTGGCCATTTGAAATGGTTTTCGCGTAATTAGATTTACTTTTCCCAACATTCTTGTAAAGCGTACCGTTCGTGCCGCCAAACCCACACTACGAATACATACCCGTCAGGAAAATCTAAGTATTCGAAACGAAGGAGTTTTCGTAAGATCAAGACAATATATAATATAATTATTATTACTAATTATATAATTATAATAATATAATTATATATAATAATAATTATATAATAATAATATAATTATATAATTATTAATTATTAATTATAATAATAATTAATTATAATATAATTATAATTACATTCTGAAGAAATTTTTAATAATTAATATTTGTGTCTATGAGTATTGTATAAATATATTATTGTTCATGTTGTCATTGGTTGTCTATGAGGACGGATAAAATTTTGTTTACAACACTTTAAGGAATACTATTCGCCCAGCCCTATAAGTGGATAATTTTCATAAACTAGTTATGATATCTCAACCAAACTAAGTGAGAATATTACCTTTTACTAGCTTATAACACAACATGAAAATTAAATAAATGTATAATTCTGGAAATGCCAATAATTCAGTGATCAAATGAACGAATGATCAAAACTGCGAAAAGTGCGATAACTCTGTAAGAATAACGTAAAATTTGCAAAAGTTGAGATATTGTGGTTATGCACGTGCATACAAGTATTACTGTTAAAAAAATTAAATATTTTTAATTATTTGAATTATTATTAAAAAATTATTATACAGTTGTTCAAAAATTGGAGAAGAGGCGTGGCTCCGCCCATGGTTCGCGCTAATGACTTTACCGATTTCAACCATGTTTGAAAATAAAAAATTTTACCACAGACACGCCTACTTCGGATATTACAAATCAAAGAAAGAATTTCAATAAAACAAATTAATCTAAATACATTTATTGCACGTAAGCATAGTAAGTTACTGGAGTATGTGAAAATATCCATATTTAATTATTACGTGCAATCTCAATGATTTAGTAATAAAAGAGAACCATATTTGCTCCTACACAAAATGTAACAACAAAAAAAAAAAATAATAATAATAAATATATTTAGTATTTTATTTACATAATGATCTCTTCCCACATTTATTTATGAATGAATTACCGCCTTTTGGTCGCGTTCTAAAAATATCCAGTAATGAACTAATATGGTCAAAGTACGATTTACTATAGGGAATGGATCTGTTATTAGCCGCAGTGCCTTTGCTGTACCACCAGCCCCACACATATATAACCGTGATCAAAGCGGTGCTTGGTGATGGCAGTCGAAGTCGGTTGCGTATTTTTGATTAATCACCACTGCACCGCATGTTTCATGTGTCGCCTATTAATGCATTACAAGCAATAACTAACTATTTACTTTTTAGTACATAAATATATATATGATATATATGTATGTGTGTGTATGTGTTTGAATGTATGCCCGACAATGTGTGTGTGACAATCAAGAATAACGCCTCTGAGCATTTTGTATATTAGGTGAGGACTTCTCCAATCGCCTCTATTTAATGAATGTTTACATTATTTTTGTTTTACATATATACACTTGGATGTATGTTTGTATGACAAGCAATGACAACGTGATAATTATTATTGATTGCATGACACTTGGAATCTGAGCTTATTGTAGTCGAATACTTTATTATTTAATTGCTGTACTAACAGGTTGGATACTCATACTCTAATCATTAGGATATAATATAATATATTGCAAACTCTTGCTTCGACGTGGTATATTAGATGCTCTTTTTGCTGAAGTGTTTCGATTATCTCTCCGGCAACAGATTTAGACAATAGGAGTTAAGAGTAAGGTAAACAAGATGGAGACATTTCCCAATTTAATAAAACCAATATTTATAAGAATGTTTTATTAGCAGTAGAACTTATATGGAAGAAAATATTAGTACTTTAGAGAACGGCTTAGGAAGTTTTTTATTTAAAGTAACAGGAGAGTTACACACAAGGCGTATAAAGACTGCGAATTTTAAATAAATTTTAACATTTTTTAATTTGTTGATAATTGAATTCAGTTTTTAGAAAAGCTTAGAACTATAACTGGGAGTGCAAAAAAAATTAAATAAAAGATAAAAGTACAAATATGGAATGGCTAAGGTTGGGTACAGCTTTTTGGAATTATTAACGGCGTGTCAAATGTGTTCAGATGTCTGCAAACCTTTATTATAAAATACAAGAATTCAACGTTCGTTTTTAAGTGCATTTTTCTTAACCGATTGCTATTATTTTTATCATCCGAAATATCTACTTTGCAGATACCCGATTATTAAAATTATTAAATTATAAATAAAATTATTAATTTAAACAAGTAAGAAAGGGCTAAGTTCGGGTGTAACCGAACATTTTATATTCTCGCAAGTATATTGGGGAATATGTTTTTAAGGAATTTTGTGAAGGTAACTCACACAGTGACCGACATATTCGGCATAAAGTCTGCTAGAAAAGCGAAAATCATTACATGTAGTATATGGGAGCTGGGATAATTCGTAGACCGATGTCACATATTTTCAGCAGTATACTATGGTATATCCGATATTACACGTCATTTAGTTTTGCTAAGATATCTTACTTATTGACCGATATACTGTATAAAGCCAACCAAATGTTTGAAATTCATATATTAGGTATATAGGGACCAAGAGGAGTGTTTACGTGATTTTATCCTTTTTAAGCATGCGGACACACTATTATCAGAAAGATAAGCTTTTTAAAATTCACAAGGATGACTCATATATTGACCGAAATATATGGTATAAAGTCTAACGGGAGTTTGAAGTCCTTATATTAGCTATATGCGGGCAAGGGAGTGTTTACCCGAATTTCCTAATTTTTGACATTAGAGCACATTATTATCATGGAAAGATAATACTAAGATTTTATTACGATATTTCACAGACTTACCGATATTTTCGGTTTAAAGTAGGCATTAGGCATTTTTCGTATTTGGGGTCTTGAAAATGTCTATGTCGACTTCGACTATTTTAACGCAAGAGATAGCATATCTTGAAGGCACTATTTGCACAAAGTTTCATTCCAATTTCTTAATTGATGCTTGATTTATATACTTTAAAGTGAACGGATCAGATTAAAATTAAAATTGTGATATATGAAAAATATGCTTGGTTTTTATCCGATTTTTTACAAATATAATGTCAAGTACCAATATTGGTTGAAATTCGGTAAGGCATTCTTGAGATATGGGATGACAACTAAAAATGGGCGGTGGCAAACTCACTATCAAAATTTTGCACGGATTTCAATGCAGCCCTTCCGTACAATATTTACCGTAAAATTTAATGTTTCTGACGTATTTCTTTGGCGAGTTTAGTACATAACCTTTGTATGGGGTAATGTATTTCATTTATTTTATCATTGTATGAGGAGTTGGTAGAAAAACTTGTTCTGAGCAAGGTTGATTGATATAGCTTTAATACTTTGTGAGATATGTACATTAAACATATTGGGGGGCGACGCCATACCCCATGTCGCCATTTACAAAATTATTTATCCACAGATGCCTCGCCCTACTAGGATTCTCCGTACCGTATAACACGCTTTTATATTAATTTTTTGCTAAGTTATACCTGTCCGATTACGCTCATCTGCAATACAAACATTCTTATGGTGACAAAGAACACATGTACCAAGTTTCATCAAGATATCTTAATTTTTATTCAAGTTATCCCTTGCATGGACGGACGGACGGACAGAGAGTCACTCGGATTTCAAATCGTCTCGTCGTCCTGATCACTTTTATATATATAACTACATAATTATCTCGATTAGTTTTAGATGTTACAAACAACCGTTAGGTGAACAAAAGGAATATACTCTCTCCAACGTGTTGCGGGAGTATAAAAAGAGGACACGAAAGGAAAGTCAAAGGAAAAATGTCCAAATATACTCTTTATATATATAAGGAAAATCAATGTACTACAGTCTTTGATTATTGGCGCCCACATTTCAAATCAATTTAATAACCAAACTTCGTTAAATCCTTCATTTCTCCTTCATTAATTAAAAGGAAGTGTTGACGCTGATCGGAAAAGAAAATGCAAACGAAAGATAACGCAATTGAATATCCGACACACAACCGACAATGTTGGTAGGTACTTAGATGGAAGTAAAAACTTGTGAAGCATTGACATATGTATGCTTGGCATATATAACATAATATGTATGTAGGGTGCTGAAATTAATGTCTGTTTGTATGCAATTTACTTATAACTTCATAAAAATAAAAGTAGTCAAGGAAATTCGAAAATTTTTGTGCGTATTATTTTATGTTCAATTACCAACAAAACCGTATATTTAAACAAGTAAGGAAGGGCTAAGTTCGGGTGTAACCGAACAATTTGTACTCTCTTGATTTTATTAACTCAAATGAGATATGTGTGATATAAACTCAACCGATGGGGCTAATTTAATATGGCTGGTTTATGAGCAAAAAGTCAACCAGAGAATCGGAAATGATTATATCATCGATATCGGATATAGACCAATGTTAGGCTGATTTGATTCATATTCATCTCTAAATCATAATCTAATATCATACATATTGACCAACATAAACGATTTAAAGCCAGCGTGAAAGTCGCAATTTACTATAGTGGGTATATTGCAAAGTCGGACTGATTGATTAACCCCTGGCAATAAACTAATATAACCTTGAGAACATATTTCCACACAATATTATTAAGAACACTCACAAATTGACCGATATACACGGTATAAAGCCAACCGAAAGTTTGAAATTCTTATATTCACATTTGAATTTCATTAATATAACTCAAAGATTGATACATATTTTCCGAAAAAAATCAGCCATATTCACTGAAGCCCTCATATTCGGCATATAGGGCTTGAAAATTTGTATTCCGATATCTTAATTGGTGCTTGATTGAAATATTGTAAAGTGAAAGAATCAGACAGAATTTAAAATTGTGTTATATGGGAAGTAAGCGTGGTTGTATTCCGATTTCGCCAATTTTCATAATTATGTAAGGACTCATAATAAAGTAAGCGTAAGGATGTAAGGATAATGTTGTGCATGTTTTTTGGCTGAAATTGGTTAAGTCGTTCCTGAGAAATCGGATTTCACCTAAAAGTGGGCGGTACCTACCAATACCCATTGTCCAATGTTTATACAGATTCCTATGAAGCGCTTTCGCACCATCTTGACTGTAAAATTTTATATTTCTCACGTACTTATTTTGTGAGTTATCGCACTTTTTGTAGTTATATAGGGGTTAAAATGGTCGAAATCGATAGCTAATATATGCACCTCAGTGCCTATGGCTTACTTTAGCCCGAAAATATGTGTCAATCTGCGAGATATCTTAATAAAATTCCAGGAATGTCTTTTCCTGATAATAATGTGCCTTTACATAAAAATGGCGAAAATTGGGTAAATAGTTCCCCTAACCCTTTTCTAACTCCGGTTGACTTTATACCATATATGTCGGTCAATCTGAGATGTATCTTAGTGAAAGTCAGACAACATGTTTTCTTGACAATAGCATGTTCTGATGTCAAAGTTGAATAAACTCGGATCAATATTATTCCTAGCCCCCATATACCTAATAGAAGGATTTCAAGCTTCCGTTTGGCTTTGTATGATATACGTGGTGCGTTCAGAAAAGAACGGGAATGTTCTTCGACTGTGTTCTTCGACTTTAATGGCATAGTGCATCATGAATTCTTGCCTCAAGGTCAAACAGTCAATAAGATGTACTACCAACAAGTCCAACGCCGTTTGCGTGAAGCAATCCAAAAAAAAAAAGCGCGGATTTGTGGAAAAACAATCCATGACTTTTGCTCACTTTTGCTCAATTCTGCTCACACTTCTTGGCAAAAAACAATACTGTAACGATGTCCCAGGCTCCATATTCGCCAGACATGGCTCCGTGTGACCTTTTCCTATTTCCAAAAAGAAAGAGAACCTTAAAAGGCCCTCGTTTTACAAGTATAGATGACATTAGAAGCGCATCGCTGAAAGAGCTAAAGGCTATCCAAAAATCGAGTTTGAGAAGCGTTTCGACGATTGTAAGAAGCGCTGACATACGCGCATAATATCGAATGAAGACTATTTGTAGGCGACAATATTCATATAGACGAATGAATAAATTTTCTGAACACACCACGTATATCGATCAATATGTAAGATATCTTAACAAAATTAAGTGAATGTATAATATTGGATATATCACAGTTTAATGCCGAACATCTGAAAAACCGGTCAACGAATTAGAACGATTTACACCAGCTCTCACATACTACATATAATGAATGCCGTTACTCTAGCAAACTTTATACGGAATATGTCGGTCAATGTGCGAGTTATCTTCATAAAATTCTGTGGAAACATATTATTTAGTGTACTTGAGTAATGACAAAAGTCAATGCAATCAGTCCAGACCTTCCCCTAGTCCAAATATCCTCCATATATTGATTTACGACTTTCCAGGTGACTTTAAACTTTTAATGTTGGTCAATATGTATGATGTTTTAATGAAATTGAGTGGATATGTTTTCTTAAACGTAATGTGGTTTCACCCTAAATATGAGTGAAATCGGTCTAGACCGCAGTCTAAACCGCTTATTCCTTGTGTATTGATTTCCGTTTCTCTGGTTGACTTTTTCTTTATGTACCTAGTACAAGGACTTTGGTTGAGCTTATATTGCATATATCTCATTTGAGTTAATTTGGTTGATTTTAATATTAATATCTTGGACACGAAGCAAAATGTAGTAATGAAACTGGGAGAGTCCATTTATGGTTTCGTGGAATAATGAATGTTGAATTGTAACGCAACATTTTTTAGTATAAAATTTTGTCTGCACCTCAAATTCTTTCTCCGTCATTAATTCCTGCAAATTGCGAGAGTATAAAATATTTTGTTACACCCGAACTTAGCACTTCCTTACTTGTATGTTTTTCTTTTTGCGGAGCACTTCCCCACTTTCATCTTTTTCGTTCTTTGGCTGGAGGGTTTTTTTGTGCTCAGTACGAATTTAGATACCTTACTAAATAAAGAATATTTGCTATAAATATTTCATTTGCAATTCAATTTTAATAGCTACAGGGTAAAGTGTACAAAATTGCTCAGTGGGAAGAGAGTGAGAGAAGAGAAGCGATAACTTGAGTAAATATTGAAATATCTTGATGAATAGTGATCCACTCTTTAATATTGAGGTGGGTATTTTATATGAATGGAATCACTACATAGTTATGCCCACAAACCATCATTTTTCGAAAAATATAAAGTGGCGTTAATGGTTAAAATCTTTTTTAATTGATCCAGTCGACCCCATTTTGTATCACGGAAGCATAAACATATTTTATGCACTCAAATAAATGTTTAATAAAGCCTGAAAAAAGTTAATTCTATCCCTCTTTTATACTCCCAAAATAAAATATTAAAGTTAATCCTTTTTTAAAGCCTTTAGACTGGCCCAACCCGGTAATACTAAAACTAATTATATTAAAATAGAAATATGTATGTGTTATTATTATATGTTTTAAATGATGAAGAAATTTGTTAATGACACGGATTTTGAGAAGGTCGAAAGTTTTCTTATTCCCAAATATTGATTTGATTGATAAATTCACGTAATGCAGGGCATTCGTCGAGTGTGACCTATTCGAAAACGAGTGAACATAGTGATATTGCGGTATGGATAGTCTGGTGAATTTTAGCCAGTTTGATTTGATTTGTAGTTTGATTTTGACCTATCTAGTGGTATTGGTAGCTATTCCAATATCGAGATACATATGATTCTGATGTATTTACTATAATAGAAGTGAGGAAAGAAAACAGCGGTTAAATTTTACCTTCTTTCGCATGTTTATCTGCTACAACGTTGCCTTTCATACCCACATGATTTTTATGATGTTGTTATGACGAAAGGATAAATTGCGGGTATCATAAATTATTGGAAATTATATCGACACCTTGGTGGTTTGACACTGCAAATGTTGTAATAGTATCTGCTTTTGATCCGGCGGTAAAAAATAAGTTTCCATTGCGGTGTATAATACTCGATAGCGGCTTTGGTGAGCTGACAAAATTTGTTGCAGTTGACGTTTTTTTTCACTTAAATAAAATGAACATTAAGGAGTTAACCATTGTGAGTGGCCATAGTCATAGTGAGCTGCTTTTTTGTTTGTTTCAGTTGTAGGCTTTTCGGGAATGTTAAAAGGAATTTTAATCCTACAATCAAGAATCTTCAGGAGAAGTATCACCGAACTGTACTTATTACTTCTTTATAGAATGCTGGGTATGCTTCTTCTTGCACCTGTGTGGTAAACCTCTTGGTCCATATATCACGAGTCCGCAATAGATTTTTGAGAGCACAAATTTTTTACAAAATTTGAAAGGTTTGACTTATAATTAAGACATTACTTAGATATATAAAACTTATTAATATGAACTTTATGTATTAAATTGTTTCTAATTTATAATGTTCCTTATGAGTTCAATTTTTATCAAAAATATAAACCCATCTAGATGTAAAGAGTAACCTTTATTGGCTGAAATATTTCAACTCTTCGTTTTTAGCCATTTGTTATAAAATTGGTTTTATATTCTAATAAGGATGGAGGATTATTTTTATTGTTTTTAAATATTGAGGAAGAGTACCTACGTCGAAAATTCTATTATACAAGCATGTATTCTGAGTAACACCTTAAACTAATCGATATAGATTTAGATTTACGTACATCAAAAATGATAAGGATGGCCAGATATCTCTTTATCTGTCAGCCCGTCTATCCGCCAAATCTCTAACTGAGTCACCTATAAAACAAATTTGGTACAGCGACAAACTGGATAGAGGGAATAAAATAGATATAACAGATAAACTAGATCACTGACGTGTCTTCTATGGTAAAATCGAATAATAATCACTCTCTCATCCATAAAAATATATGTTCAAAGGCACTTAAAGCGTGATAACTGCCTAACAAATAACGTCACAAACACTAAATGAGCGATGCAAGCCTGCACGTGAATCAGTTAAAAAATTGGAAAATGGGGTGGCACCGCCTGTTTTTAGATGAAAATTTAAATGGGCTTTTGATTGATTTTGAATATTTCCAATATATCCCTATGTTACAGTTAGAAATCGGTTCCAACCATTAAATCTAAATTAAAAAATCTATCAATTTATATCACTTTACAATTGGTGAAATAAGCATCAGTGCAGATATCGAAAAAAGACTTTGCACAAATAGTGACAATGATAAATGGCAACCTTCACTTAATACTGTAAATCGGTTCAAACTTTTCTATCTCCCCAAATACTACCGTTGCTAAGAATGTAGAATTTCATTCTTCTAGTTGACTTTATGCCGAATATATCGGTCAATATATGAGATATTTTTAGGAAATTAAAGTGAACATACTTTTTTAGAAATAAGGTGATTATGTACTAACCCTTGATACCTAATATTAGGATTTTCATCCGGTTGACGTATATATGAGTTAGTGATTCATATATCGCAATGAAATTAGATATTATAATAAACACATTCATTCATTCATTCGTCTCCCTTTATCTCATGTACCCAATATATAAAATAACGTTCTTTTGGTAAATAAGAACATATGTCATATTTAGGTTGATATCCTTGTAAAATTTAAATAATTATGTTAAGAGATAAATATCTAAGCTAAGTTTTTGGAATATTTTTAGTACACTATTGCAGCGTTAAACCAGACTATATCAAAACTACATTCCTAGGCTAATACATGAGCAGTATTCAATGCCTCATATGCCTCTCCTATGGGGACAGTTAAGTCTATTTTTTCGAGGTGCAAGAGTTCCCTAACTTTTAAGTCCGTAAGATTTGCTAATCGTTAATGATTAATACATAATTCTTCCCATTTACTTACTCGCTTAAGCCCTCTGCGAAAAAGTATGGGGTTTCCCTCGAAGTTCTTTAGGTCGACTTTTTTGACTTCTGGATGGACGTCACACGACCTGAGTAATAAAATCGCTCAAACCTTTTAGTTACTTGCCGGTGATCGTATCATTCAATCTAATATACGTCATCTTAACATGGTCCTGCAGCACAAACAGACAACGCAAATAGAAATTCAACTGCGAGTACGAATATATAACTTTTTATACTCTTGCAACATGTTAACACAAAGTATAATAGTTTTGTTCACATAACTGCTGTTTGTAAGACCTAAAACTAATCGAGATAAAAATAGAGTTATATATTTATAAATGATCTTGCTGGGGTGCTGGGGGATGAATTCCGGGTGCAAGCGATAACTTGAGTAAAAATTAAGGTATCTTAAAGAAATTGATAATGTATTCTTTGGTGTTATAAAAAGATTGGCATTGCAGATAAGTGTAATTGGACTATTGCCACCCCCACAAAGTGACGTTAATCGAAATATTATAAAGCGCTATAACTAAGCTAGAAAAAAAGTTACAACACTGTAATTTGGTACAGCCTTAGTATATGCTTCATAGGGCTAAGGGTGCATAACATTATCTTGGTATTTTCATGTTACATTTTGAAAATGGACGAAATTCGAATCCAACCACGTCTATTTCCCATATATCGCATCGAAAGCACCAATGAAGATATCGCTAAAAAACTTTGCACAAATGGAGCCTTCAAGGTATTCCGTCTCACATCTAAAAGTTGGCGAAATCGGAATATAACTTTGCAAGTCCTCGAATACCGAATATATGGAAGTCTGTGCCTATGCCTGACCTTTTACTGAAAATATCGACCAACCTGTAAGATATATTATGGAAATTCAAAGAAAATCACTTCCTGATGATAATGTGCCGTTGTGTCAGAAAGTGGTAAAATCGGGTAAATACTTCCCTAGCGCCCATACACCTAATATAAGGATTTTCCAACTTCCGGTTGACTTTATACCATATATATCTGTGAGGTATCTTACTGAAGGTCAGGCAGCATCTTTTGCTGGTAATAATATGCCGTGATCCCAATAATGAATACAATCCGATCAATACTTCTCCTTGTCCCCATATATCTAAAAAATATTAAGTGTAAGGCCAAAATTTGTTGCAATCAGTCCAGTCTTCCCTTAGTCCGACTATTCCCGATATAACAATTGCCGACTTTAAACCCGGTGTGGTGATTTCCGAATAATGAATGTTGAATTCTTACACAATATTTTTTAAAACAAAGTTTTGTCAACACCTGAAAATATGCCCCCGACTTTAATCTTAGAAAAAGCGAGTGTATAAAATGTTCGGTCACACCCGAACTTAGACCTTCCTTACTTGTTTAATATCAAGTTTAACCAACATCTGAAAATATTTCGCCGTTTTTGGGCCTCACAAAAGTTTGTCAGCACCTGAAAGAGTATAAAATATTCGGTTACATCCGAACTTAGCCCTTCCCTACTTGTTATATTTACGATTTACTAAACACCTAAAATATCTAAAGCCCTAAGAAATTCGAGCTTTCTAGCCTCATCGTCTCTCTACAAATATTGAAGGATCATTGGGACTAAGCATATAAGCTCAATAAACAAATTTATAAACAAATATGTGTATGTATGTACATATAATATACATATATTAAATAGAAAAGAAAAAGATCGATTTTTTTTGAATCTAACTTGAATACATATATTAAATAGAAAAGAGAAAGCTAGATTTTGTTTGAATCTAACTTGAGTAAGATAGAATTGCTATTTAGAGGAGAATTGAAATTTGAGAAACTTTCCAATTGAACAAACATACTACTTACTCATAGGTAAATGGTAGGTAACACATTTCGGTACAAAGTTTCCATTGTAAATATTTGTTTATGCATTTGTACTTTATACATAGGTACAAATTAGTTTCTACGAGAGCCATTATGTCGTAACGTTGAATTGTTCGGCAGAGGTGACCTGTAATTTGAACCCATTTTCTGCTTTCAGTCGGCAGTCGGCAGCCTGCAGCGGTTTTCTTCTCAACAATTATCCATTGTGAGTTGGCATTGTTGTGTTAATGAAATAACGTTCCTCTACTTTACCGTCCTATTCCAATATGTCACATTAGTAACTTGATTACACTGGCGACTCAATCTGCACTCGTAACAGTTACTGATTTTTTAATTCTATTAAATGACAAAGGACACTTTTACCTTTACGAAAAACAAACCATGTTCATGTGGACGCACACAAACTTACTTATTTACATGACATATATATTTATTCTCATTTATATGTATGCATCTATTAGGAAAACGAAACTTTTGTACTTCGACGACAAAGTGGAAAATCAGCGGTGGATTTTTACAACAAATCCGCTTGTGGAACTCCATATTGAATTTATCGCATTCATGTGAATGGTTGAATAACGAGGGGAGTGGTTAAATCTGCGTCAAGGCAATGTGGTTCGTCTCAATGGAAACGTGTCAAATACGCATATGAATGTGTTAAGCACTATCTTAATTTGGACCCGCATATATACATACATTCATGTAGACGTGTTGAATTCAAAGCATCCGGCGGGCTGACAAGCCATCAGCTACAAGTACTTGCTCCTGTCGCGCCCTTTCAACTTACATTCAATTACGCATATATCTCTATATATATAAAATTTGCTTGCAAAATGTTGCCACATTTGTTTCAATTACGGTCGGCTACAACAAAAATTGAGCATATCTGAAGAACGAGTTCTATTTCTAACTAATTTACTCTACAAAAACAAGAATTTTAGTAACTGTTCCAAACATTCATGCTCGGGAACACTTAGAGATCAACTACGTTTCCATGATTTTCCTTTTTAGGAGAACTTTCGTCTACCTTTCTACTACATTCCTCAAGTCTTGTAAAGAAGACTATACTCACAACAACAAAACCACTCTTTGTCACCGTCAAGTAAATTTGAGAAATATATTATATTGCGGGTACCCGAGCACAATATAGGAGTTAAGTTTTTCTACGGAATAGAAATATGAATAGTCGGAAGTAAAATATATTGTAATATACAATATGCATCCACTAATAATACTAAATTTCTAAATGGTCATCGGATAAAGAGCAAAATTTGCAACCGCAGTATTGGTTTTGCAACCCGCAACGTTTCTATGAAAAGCTTCTTAAATTTAAAACTAAAATCATTTCAATAAATATGGCAATCTTTTTATTTACCTATATATACCATGTATGTAAATATGTCAAGCCACGTTCAGTTGTGTTTTCGCAACTGTAACTACATATTATTCTATCCATGGAGAGAAGTCAATCTCATGAGTTGATGCATGCCCTCATTGACAAAGGCTCAAGGCTCTTACGTGCATGTGCAACTATTGGGGGATGCAGCAAATAAAATATCACTGATACATATTCATGTTTTACAAGCACATATAAAATATTAATTGTATACATAATTATGTGTATGAATTTGTTTAGGGTGGACCTTTTTTGATTGGAGCTTCCCACCTATGCTTCAAGTAAAGAAACGATTAATATCATTTAAGCCTAGATTTTTAAGTTTAACTTTTAAAAGTTTAACTCAGTTAAACTCTTCCAGAATTATCACAGCTGGAAAATAAATATTATATTTCGATTATTATTGGCGTTTTTAAAAATTTAAATGTTACTGATAATGTTTTTCCCGTTCCATAATAAAATTGATGCCTTTCACTTAATATTTCGTCAGAACTTACATTCTTTTTATTATCTAACTTTTGTCAGTAGCTTAAAAAAAGGAGGTTATTGTGAGGTTTAAATTTCTTTTTTCTTTTTATTTATTTAATAATTAGAAATTCGAAATGCAACGCAAAAAATAATGTAAAAATTTTCTTTAAGCAAATATAAATAATAGTCATAAGTATTTAGGAACCACTTTTTAATGAAGGAAATAGCTTGAACCGTTTTTTTTTTCCTCACATCGAATATTTTTAAAATAGAAATCTAGCTAAAAGCTATATGTATATGCGCATAGTATACAAAATAGTAATAACTAAAGTTTAAAAATTTCGACTTTGATTGGAGATTCGATAATATTGTTTGCAAAAAAATATATGAGGTATGTTCAGAAAATAATGGGAATGTTCTTCAACATTAGCATTAGAATAGCTCATCATGAATTCTACCCTCAAGGTCAAACAGTCAATAAGGAGTACTACCTACAAGTCCAACGCCGTTTGCGTGAAGCAATCCGAAAAAAAGCGCGAATTTGTGGAGACAAAATTGTAAAAAAAAACAAATGCACCTGCACACTTCGTTGCTTGTTCGTGAATTCTTGGCCAAAAACGATACTGTAACGATGTCCCAGGCTCCATATTCGGCAAACATGGCTCCGTGTGACCTTTTCCTATTTCCTAAAATAAAGAGAACCTTAAAAGGCCGTCGTTTTACAAGTATAGATGACATTAAAAGCCCATCGCTGAAAGAGCTAAAGGCTATCCCAAAAATCGAGTTTGAGTTTGAGTTTCGACGATTAGAAGAAGCGCTGACATAAGACTATTTTGAAGGCGACAACATTAATGTAGACGATTGAATAAATATTTTTTTAAAAAAACGAAAATTCCCGTTATTTTTTAAACACAACTTGTATTTATAAACTCTTTCTGCTACATCTCCGACCTTTATCTGTCGCATTCATTCAATAAAATAACAGGTATTTTGTACTGAAATACTTAATTTGGAATGTTTAAAAAAAAAATTATTTAAAGCAATTAATGACCAACCTAATGTAGGCTTAGAAATGAACTTATGTATGTAAGAACGAATACGAATGTATTCGTGAATGTACGAATAGAATATACATATGTATGCGCTCCTGCTAGATAAAGTGTTATTTAACAATCAAATTCGTATGTATGTATGTATAATGGTAGAAAATCGCGACAGAGTTACTGAGTCTAACATTGACACTGCCACCGAATAACCAACCCCCATGTGAATTACATGAATTCGCCATTCATTCATCGGAACCATTCCTTCTTTATTCGTTCATTGAATCACAGTTATGTATGTTTAAAACCGTTAGCCTACCAGAGTACAGAACTCTTGGCAGATGAAAACTAATAATGGCGAAATAATAACTGATTTCTTCCCAATTAAATTCGTTAGCAAAAAAATCGCAAATGTCTCATTTGATGGCGGACAATTATGCATGTCTGCTGATTGTCGGTTTTGTTGTAAGTGAGCATGCTTAATTGGTGGATACAATAGCCCCAATAAATGTAGGGACCGTTGGAAAATGTTGCCCACTTTGAATTACATATGTGTACAGTATACATACATATTTGTATGGATTTCAACGAAATTTAAATGCTCAATTTCTGAAGTGTATTATTCGTAATTGTTAAAAGATGGAAGTTGGGCCTAACATAAATTATAATTACCAAGTAAGAAAGTGCTAAATTCGGGTGTAACCGAACATTTTATACTCACGCAATGTGCAAGGAACAGAGACGGGGATATGCTTTCGGGTGCTGGCATAACTTTATATTAAAAAATGTTGCGGAAGAATTTAACATTCATTATCCGAGGAAATTGTTAATGGATTGCAATCATATTTGGTATCTTATCACCTTATATTACAGGCCATATGCTAATGTACTTTCGTTGCTATATTTCGCTTCGTGTCAGAGATATTTATATTAAAATCTATCAAATTAACTCAAATAAGATATATGCGATATGAACTCAACCGAAGTGGTTTAATTGAATATATTAGATATATGAGGAAAAAGTCAACCAGAGAAAAGCAAATCATTACATTAGGAATAAGAAGCTTGGACCATGGTCTAGACCGATTTCTTTCATATTTAGCGCGAAATCACATCGTGTTTAAGAAAACATATCCACTTAATTTCATTAAAATATCACACATATTGACCAACATAAACGGTTTAAAGTCAGGATGGAAAGCCGGGAATTCTTATATCGGGCATTTTTGGGATAGAGGAAAATCTGCACTGATCACATTAACTCTTTTCTCTTTACCCCTCTTTACATTAGGGAACATATTTTCACGCAATTTTGTGAAGGTAACTCACATAGTGACCGACATATTCAGCATAAAGTCTGCCAGAATAGCGAAAATCTTTATATATAATATATGGGAGCTGGGATAATTCACATTCACACACACAATTTCACACATTTTCGGCAGTAAACTATGGCATATCCGATGTTACATGCTCACTTAATTTTGCTAAGATATCTTACATATTGACCGAAATATATGGTATAAAGTCCACCCATAGGGTGAAAATCCGTATATTAGGTCCATGGGACTAGGGGAAGTGCTTACCCGATTTTATCCATTTTAAGTACATGGACACACTGTTATCAGAAAGAGACCCCACTAAATTTCACAGATAATTCATATATTGCCCGTTATATATGGTATAAAGTCTGCAGGAAGATTGAAAATCCTTATATTAGGTATATGGGGGCCAGGGGAAGTATTTACCCGATTTTTCCCATTTTTGACACAGGAGCACGATTTTATCATGGGAAGATAACTCTGCAATTTCATTTCAATATCTCATAGATTTCCCGATATTTTCTATAAAAAGTCAGTTGGAGGCACCGAGGTCCTAAAATTGGATATCTGGTGGCTTGAAAAGTTATTATCCGATTTGGACTATTTTTACGAATAAGATGACATATCCTGAAGGCACGATTTTTATAAAGTTTGATTTTCATATCTTAACTGCTGCTCGATTTATCTGCTTTAAAGTGAAAGGATCAGATGAAACTTAAAATTGTGTTATATGAGAAGTAGGTGTGGTTTTTATTCCATTTCGTAAATTTTTACAGCGTTATATAACAATGCCAATATAATGTTATATATCGAATTTTGTTGCAATCGATTAAGGGGTTCTTGAGATATGGGATCTCTCCTAAAAGTGTGCGGTGCCAAGCCAATCACCGGAACTTTACACGGATTCCTATGCAACCCTTCCATATCATATTTTATGCAAGATTTAATGTTTCTGACGTGTTCCTTCAGCGAGCTATCGCACTTTTAGTAGTTTTCAACATAACTTTTGTATGGGAGGTGGGCGTGGTTATTATCCCATTTCACTCTGTTCCTCAGCGTATGAAGAGATGCAGGAAGAACTTAGTCAGAGCAAGTTTGATTGATATAGCTTTACCGGTTTCCGATACATATATATTAAGCCTATTGGGGGCGGGGCCATACCCACTTTTATGAAAACTTTTTCCCGCAGATGCCCCACCCCACTAGGATTCTCTATACCAAATTAGACGTTTATATCTAAATTTGCTGCTTAGTTATAGTAGATTATCTGTTTTCGATGAATGGCATTTTGTGGGCGTGGCAGATGTCCAATTGCGCCCATCTGCAACACCAACCCTATTACGGTGATAAAGAACACGTGTACCAAGTTTTATCAAAATATCTTAATTTTTACTCAAGTTATCGCTTGCACGGATGGACGGACGGACAGACAGTCACTAGTCTCGTAATCCTGATCATATACATATATATGCATAACACTGTATCCATCTCGATTAGTTAATTTAATTACAGTTTAATTTATATTACAGGTCATAGATTCACATACTTTCATTACTAAAGCACATTACATTTAAGAAAACACATCCACTTAATTTCATTAAATCATATCGCATTTATTGACTAACATTAAAGGTTTAAAGTCAGTTGGAAAGTCGGGAAATCTTATATCGGGCATATTTAGGTTAGGGCTGCACTGATTGCATTAACTTAAGCATTATTCAGTTACACTAGAGAATATGTTTCCATGCAATTTTATGAAAATAACTCACACAGTGACCGTCATATTCGGCATAGAGTCTGCTAGAATAACAAAATCAATACATGTAGTATATGGGAGCTGGATAATTCACACATTTTCGGTATTAAAATATAGTATATCCAATATTACACGTTCACTTAATTTTCCTAAGATATCTTACAAAAGGGGAAGTGTTTACCCGATTTACATAATTTTTGACGCAGAGACACACTATTATCAGAAAAATATACTCCTCGAATTTCATTACGATATCTCACAAATTTACCGATATTTTCGGTATAAAGTCAGCCATAAGTATTGAGGTACTTATATTAGGTATCTGGAGACTGGAAATTTGTATGTCTACTTCGACCATTTTTACACATGGTGGCATACCTTGAAGACGCTCTTTGGACAAAGTTTCTTTCCGATATCTTAATTGATGCTTAATTTATATACTTTAATGTGAAAGAATTAGATGTAATTAAAAAATTTTTTATGTGGAAACTAGGCGTGGTTGTTTTCCGATTTCACCTGTTTCCACAATGTGACATCATAAGAATGCAAATATAATGTCACGCTCCAAATTTGGTTGAAATTGGTTAAGGTGTTTTTGAAATATGGATTTTACCTGAAATTAAGCGGTGCCACACCCGTTGTCAAAATTTTAAAAGGATTCCTATGCTTCCCTTCTGTATTTACTGTAGGATTTAATGTTTCTGGCATGTTTCTTCAGTGAGTTAACGCACTTTTAGTAGTTTTCAATATAACCTTTATGCTTATAATTCGATTTCACTCATTTTCTCCTCGTATGAGGAGGTGGTAGAAAAACTTGTTCTGGGCAAGTTTGGTTGATATAGCATTAACGGTTTGTGACATATGTTCATTAAACCTATGTGTGGGCGGGGCCCTAACCACTTTAAAATTTTATTTTAACAATAAACACCCCTGCCCGTTACGATCCCCTGTATTAAATTACACATTTGTATCTTAATTGGTTGCTTAGTTATAGGGCTTTGTAAGTCATCGGTTAACGATGTTTTGTGGGCGTGGCTGTAGCCCGATTACGGCCATCTACAATAGCATCCATCTTTTGGTGACAGAGAACACATGTACCAAGTTTCATCAAAATATTTTAATTTAACGGACGGACAGACAGTCAGTCGGAAATCAACTCGTCTCGTAATCCTGATCAATTCAGCTCTCTATCTATCTGGATTAGGTTTAGGTGTTACAAACAACCGTTAGGTGAATAAAACTATTATGCTCTATGGCAACATGTTCCAAGAGAATCAAAAATTTATTAATTATCAGTCAACATATTTGTTACTGAATTCTATATTAAGCAAATACTTCCTACATATTTTATGGGTCTATGTGCGTTGACTGAAGATAATATTGATTTTTACCAAGAAATTTGCAAGTTAATTTATGTACAACTTTTCGATTTTTATTATCACCTTTACACTGCACACATATCTATGTATAAGAAGAAAAATATTCTGATATTATGGAACCAAAAAAGTATGCGTGTACATATCTAGAAATTGATACAGAAAATGTGTTATATATATATATATGTATATTTGTTGTATATTTATATTATACATACATACAATTGGTAAAAGAACAAAAAACTAAAGACTGCATACAGTATAAAGAGACGCGTCCGTTTCTGCGGGCGTTAGCTATCAGTAGATCAAAACTTTCAAGTGCTAACCATCTGCTTCGCGACAAAAAACGCCTCAGAAAATAGCAACCAGCTATCAACATAGCCATGTGCAAATACAACACCAATTTGTGTTATTTGTTTGTGTATAGATAAGCGCTAGTGAGTTGGGCAATTGGCACTCTGTTCCATGAAAACACGAGTTATCCCTCTCACTCCTGAATTAAGTCTATCAGCGAGAGGAGAGCTATGTCGAATGAATGAGTTTGATTGAGTGGATTGGGCGTTTCTTAGCTGAACACACCCCTTTCGACAATTTCGGCAATAGCCATATCAGACGCTTATATATGCACATGTGTGTGCGGAGACATACACTGACACAGCAGATACAATTAGATACATATGTTTATTTATATATTCTTACATATATATACAACAATAAGTATGGCCTTTCGATGGTTGTTTGTAAGCTCGTTGGTACATAATTTGTAAATACCGTTAGTGTATGCCTGAATTTGTAAACTCCTGCAGCAATGTTACTACTGCTGTTGTTGACATTTTGAATAAATTTTAATTGAATTCACACAATGAAACTGTTTACTTAACTTGCCACTTTGTACAATGAGCTTATGATCCACGGTTTCCGATGTTATGTTATGTGAATATGTGTAAATATATTTCCTGCGTATTTAGGTTCTTATGCATTTGCGTATGTACCCATTCAGATATTTAGATGTAAATAACCTCGAAATATTGGTTTGTACATATGTTCACGTGCCTGTATATGGATGTAACGAAGACAATGGGCATAATAGAAAAAAAACGAGCAAGTATTAACCATTGCCCATGAATATTGCAGTTTCACAAGTGAATGTGGACATGAATAAATAATTGAAATCACAATTAAACAAATAGATACATATACGAACACAAATAAATAGAAAAATCTCGCTGAAGAGAATCTAAATTGTTGGACGCGATTAGATCGTTCGCCGATTAGATCAATGTAAGTGACTCGCAAAAGTCGATCTACCTACAGACATAAATGTACGCACTCTGCAATGAAGCATCAAACTAATCTGGAATATACCGATTTACAACCACAAATTTCTGTCAGCAATCGAACTAGATAGAGAAGGGATCAGTTTCTTGTATGGAAAAGAGACAATCGGGTGTTTAGTTTTGCTTTCGTTTCATATTATTTGTAATACCAATATAAATAAAATAAATGCCAGTGTAGAATGCTAGCTTTAAAATTGATATTTGTACCCGAATCGAAAACTATCAGCAGCTTATTAGGTACTTACGGGTTTGTCTATAAATTAACTGCAGATAGTCCGAAAAAATCAATCCTTTGCATAGATAGTGCCAAATACATTCACTGAATAGGCTCCGATATTTCACCCCCTTCGCGTCAAAGTCGATTTCCATCTCGCTAAACAGCTTGCTACATTTGAGATCCCAGGATCCTAGGAGATCTTAGGAAACTGATCGGTCAGATAAGCGTTTTCAGAAATACGTTGGTGGTCATTAAAGATTTGAGAGTATTTTAAACGATAAGACGGATTTAATTTTTGTAAGGAATTTAAGCTTTGCAAATCATCAAAACATAGTTTTGATATATATATAGAAATATTCGACGAATTCTGCCTTTTGTAATATTTAAGGAATGCTTGACAAGAGTATTATCAGCTGTATAAATGGAGTTCTTATTATGTTTTAAGAAGTAGACAAGTTCGCTAATTTCATACAACATACAAATGGCCTTAAATAGTATGAATGAAATATGTATAATCGTACTAATATAATCTATGTTACTGAAATATTAAATATGAATACTATTCAACAACAAAACTGTTCATTTGCTTCATTCATCGATTTTATTCCGGAAGTATTTGGAGTCAGGTGAATAACTTGGCGTATGTATGTACATATGTATGTATATTCACATCCGCCTACCTGCTACTTCATTAAGATAATTATAGTATTCACGCGAAATACAAGATCTCAATGGTCTACACTGTAGTTACCACGGGCCACGCCTTCATTTTCATCAAGCCACGCTGTGCACAACGCTTTGTATATACAAGTGCGGAAAGATTTTATCCATACTTTTATACATTTAAATGAATGATATTTGTAGAATTTAACCGGAGTACATGCATAAGTACGTATATATGTGTATGCGCCATTCTAAGCTGCTGGCGGTGTTTCCTCGGTTTTAAATGACATTTTCAGTCGTCATATTGAATCCTTGTGTGCTCTGCTTATAACCGCCCAACTACTCAGCTTTCGCATATTTGGCTACATCTTGATTATCTGCTGATTGCTCTGACTGTGTCAGTCGCTGCTCGCTACTTTTGCACCTTCATGACTCCCAGCTGGGCACCAAAGCGAAGCAACAAAGCCGGGGCACGCTTATGCAAGGGCAGCGGTCGTGTGCGGGCGCGACTCCCAATTCAAATCTATTCAAGGATAAGAAGTCAATCAGCTTCAAATGTGAAGGTTTTTCACTTTCCCAAATTGAAAGTGCGCCCGGAATCAATCGCCTTCGTCACTCCTTTTTTCATTTCGACAAGACAGTAGGCAAATCCACCCCAAGACATTGCACAAGAAACCCACACCATAATAATCCATTGGCTTTGATTTCGGTGGTTTGGTTCTTTGTCGCTGACATTCTCAAAGCAGCAACGAGCTTTGGCGTATTTGTTGTTGTATGCAGACACGTGACAACGATGCTGCCTTCGTGTTGCTCGGCTTATTCTTCAATTACCCTTTCACAGCTCATCGTCGGCGTTATCGTAATCGCATCCTAATTGGAAGAAAATTACTCCCACGTGTTTGTGTAACCCGACCATCAAAGCGCATTTTTGAACACCATCAGCGACACCGACCCACCCGTTACAATTACAAAACGACGCATCGATGAATAGTCAGAAGAGTACTCGTGTCCACCAAAACTTGTTGGACAGTGTGAGCACAGAAATCGTCGGCACGAAGCCATAACCACATTTAACCTTTTAGCATAAGCGTATGTATGTATTTATCTGCATTTAGGTGACTAACTTTTTTGAACAATTCACAACCTATCCATACGCACATGTCCGTATATATAAACAAACCCTATAGGAAACTTTTAGTTTATTTTTAAGAGATTTAATGCCCCATTTTCCTGATTTTGTGAATGATGGAATAGGGCCATTGACATTCCAACAACAACAACAATCGATTTTGTTACATTTTACATTTGTTAAAAGTATGCTAAACCTCGATCTCGAATAGGTTAAATTCATATTTCTCACACTTCATGGTGTTATATCAACAAACAGACCTGTATAATGAAGCGATGTGGAATTAGAAAAAAAATCTGATTATAATTGCCCCGGGACTATCCAATACTCCATAAAGTTCCATATTTGTACAAAAACAAAAATTGTACTAATTGTTATCACCGAGCACTTTAAGTTAAATTTCATATCTTTAAAACTGTCTAACTTATTTGAACAACAGTCAGTATGGTTTGAAAATGGGCAAAATCGACAACACCATTTATCGACAAAATACAAAGTCTGTATATCTAAATCACAAATTAACCTACAAAACTTAAACTTAGTACAAACTGTCACGGAAGTGAGAGGCATTTGTAGCTAAAACTTGTTTGAAAAGTGGGTGTGGTCCGCGCTTGAAAGGTTTAATTTACATATATCCCAAGTACCAAAGCTATGTCAACCAGACCTAAAACGAACATTCCTTTATAGCGCTTCATTATCCAGAGGAGAAACTTTCAAGCCCCCAAATACTTAACATGAGACCCTTAGTGCTTACGACTGACTTTATACCGAAAATATGGATCAATCTGTAAAGTACTTTAATGAAGTTAAGTGGGCATCTTTTCCTGATAATAATGTGGTATGGTAGAAAAAATTTATAAAATAGGTTCCATATTTCCTTTAGCTCCATGCACCTAATATAATGATTTAGAACTTCCGGTTGACTTATCGCATATATCGGAAAATCCAACATATTTTCTTCGATATACTGTAGACGTAGATGTTTGACGGCGAAAATGGACGAAATCCGTCCATGAATTACTCCAGTCCCCATATAATGCATACAATAATTTTCGTTATTCTAAATGGCTTTATGTAGAGTAGGTCTGTCAATGTGTGAGTTATTATAATAAAATTGCATGGAAATATCTTTCCCATATGTCAACAGGTAGTAAAAATTTGTGATTTCTGTATGTATTTCTCATAGTACTAATATAATGAACATAGTGATTTGTGTTAGTTAGATTTATTTTCAAATAAATATTTCGAACATGAAGCAAAAAGTAGTAATGAAGCTATGTAAGTCTATGACCTATAGCATAGGTATGTATAAGTGAATATGATACCAAATATATCATACCAAGCATATAATATATGCTTATTTATATATAATATATAATATAATACATAATATATATTATATATATATATATTCATATTCAAATGATCATATGACTAGAATGGAATTTCGGATGACTGTCTATTCATACGTCCGTGTTATCGGTACTTGAGTAAAAAATAAGATATCTTGATGAAAATTACACGTATTCTTTGGCACTCTGGGGAAGTAGATATTGCAGATGGGCAAAATCACCAAAAAAAAAGTGGCCACGCCCACAAAATGTCATTAATCGAAAAACTATGAAGGGTTATAACTAAGCTTCCAGTTAAGCTTTCAGCCATTAGCTTCCCTAATAAGCTTAATGCACATACCTCCTAACCACTAAAGCTATATCAACCAAACTTGAGAAAATGAGTGAAACCGGAAATGTTGAAAACTACTGAAAGTGTGCTCGCTGTACTCGCTGAAGAAACACGTCAAGAGCATTAAATTTCAGAGTCAAAATGATGCTTAAGGGCTTTGACGGAATCAGTGTGAAACTTGACCAATGGATGTGGCACTGATGTGACCACTTTTCAGAGAGTTTCCATATCTCAGGAACGCATATACCAATTTCAACCAAATTTGTCGTGTGACATATTTTCAGCCCTGTATTACAGGGTGATAACGGGGAAATCGAAATACAAGTACGCCTACTTTCCATATATTACAATTTTAAATTCCATATTTATGTAATTTATTTACATATTATTTGGTTTATATATTTACAGTATGTAAATCAATTACCAATTAAGATAGCAAGGAAGCAAAACTTTGCACAAGGAGTGCCTTTAGGGTATACCATTTTCCGTCCAAAAATTGTCGATATCGGAATATAACTTTTCAAGTCTTCAGATATAGAATATGTGGACTCAGCGCCCATGGCTGACTTTTTACCCAAAATATCGGTCAATCCGTGAGATATATATTGAAATTCAGAACAAATCTTTGCCTGAAAATATTATGCCCTTGTGTCGAAAATTAGTAAAATCGGTTAAATACTTCCCCTAGCTCCTATATACCTAATATACGAATTTCAAACTTCCGGTTCCCTTTATACAATATATATCGGTATTGTAATCTTGAATATACTGTAGTTAGGTACCACCACCACTATATGAGTGAAATCGATCTACGATATATATTGCATTTAAATATTATCGTTATTCTAGTAGACTTTATCTCGAATATCTCAGTCAAATTGTAGGAATATGTTCCCGAGCATACGTTAGTTTAACTCTGCCGCTGGGACCTTCCCTTATCCACAATATACCAGATATAGTGATTTCTAATTCTCCAGCTGCCTTTACACCGTTTATATAAGTCAATATGTCTAATATTTTAAGGGAATTAAGTGTTTTCCTTTTTCTAAATCAGTCACAATGATTTCCGATTCTCTGGTTGACTTTTCCTAATATATCCAATATATTAGGAGAATCCTTTTTGGTTGAGTTTATGTCACGTTGATTTAATTACGTTGATTTTGATATAAATGTGTGGGACTCGAAAAAAATTGTAGAATGAAACTAAGTGAGTCTATGTCCTATAAAATAAATTAATAAGATACCAAATACCTCTATAAGCCAATAACAATTTTGTCGAACAATAATTTTGGATTCTTACGCATAATTTTTAATACTCTCGCAACATGTTGCTAGAGAGTATAATAGTTTTGTTCACCTAACGATTGTTTGTAACACCAAAAACTTATCGAGTTAGATATAGACATATATATATATATATAAATGATCAGGATGAAAAGTCGATTTGAAATCTAAGTGACTGGCTATCCGTCCATCCGTCCCTCCGCGCAAGCGATCACTTGAGTAAAAATTAAGATATCTTGATGAACCTGGTACACATGTTCTTTGCTATAATTTTTGCCAATTTTGCCATAATTGGACATCTGCCACGCCCACAAAATACCATTAATCGAAAACCGATAAAGTATTATAACTAAGCACAAAATTAAGATATAAACGTGTTATTTGGTATAGAGGATCCTAGTAGGGCGGGGCATCTATGAGGAAAATTTTTTGTAAAAGTGAATATGGCACCGGTATGATACTGAGAAAATTTGCGAAATCGGATAATAACCACGCCCACCTTCCATACAAGACCTATGTTGAAAACTACTAAAAGTACGTTCACTCACTGAAGGAACACGTCAGAAACATTAAATCTTACAGTAAATATGATATGGAAGCGTTGCATAGGACTCCGTGTAAAATTTTAGTGATGGATGTGCCACCGCCCACTTTCAGGTTAAATATCATATCTCAAGAACGCCTTAACCGATTTCCAAAAAATTTGGTACATAACATCATATTTGATTATTATGTCACGTTGTGAAAGTGGGTGAAATACGATAAAAACCACTACTTCTCATATAACATAATTTTAAGTTTCATCTGATCTTTTCACTTTAAAGTAGATAAATCGAGCATTAATTAAGATATTGGAATAAAGATTTTTACGGATAGTACGTTCAAGATATGCCATCTAATGCGTAGAAATAGTCGAAATCGGATTATAACTTTTAAGCCAGCAGATACCAAATATATGAACCTCAGCGGCTCTATCTGACTTTTTACTGAAAATATCGGTAAACCTGTAAGATATCTGAAAGATATTATCTTTCCATGATAATAGTATACTCTGATATCAAAAATGGGGAAAATCGGGTAAATACTTCCCCTAGCCCACATGTGTCTAAGATAAGGATTTTCAACTTCCCGGTAGACGTTATACCATATATGTCGGTCAATACGTAAGATATCTTAGCAAAATTAAGTGAACATGTAATATTGGATATACCATAGTTTAATGTCGAAAATGTGTGAAATCGGTCAACGAATTATCCCAGCCCCCATATAATACATGTCATGATTTTCGTTATTCTAGCAAACTATTTGCCGAATATCTCGGTGACTATGTGAGTTACCTTCACAAAATTGCGTGGAAACATGTTCCGTAATATACCTGAGTAATGTTAAGAATTTATGTGATCAGTGAGGATCTTCCTGTTTCCCAAATATGCTCGATATAAGAATTGCCGACTTTCTATCTGACTTTAAACCATTTATGTGGGTCAATATGTATGATATTTTAATGAAATTAAGTGGATATGTTTTCTTAAACATAATGTGATTTCGCGCTAAATATGAAAGAAATCGGTCTATATCATGGTCTAAGCCGTTTATTCCTAATATAATGATTTCCTTTTCTCTGGTTGACTTTTTCCTCATGTATCTAATATTTTCAATTAAGCCACTTTGGTTGAGTTTATATCGAATATATCACTTTTGAGTTACGTTGGTAGATTTTAACATAAATATCTCTCACACGAAACAAAAGATAGTAATGAAAGTACGTGAGTATGGCCTGTAATATAAGTTAATAAGATACCAAATATGATTGCAATCTATTGACAATTCTTCGGATAATAAATGTTGAATTCTTCCGCAACATTTTTTAATATAAAGTTATGCCAGCACCCGAAAGCATATCTCCGCCCTTGATGCTTGCACATTGGGAGAGTATAAAATGTTCGGTTACAGCCGAACTTAGCCCTTCCTTAATTGTTTCGCATTATTTTCTTCCAACACTCGTACTAAATTACCTAAGATATGAAAAGGCTTTGACTATTTCTTTGACTACTTTTTCTACTTTCTTTGACTTTGGCTATCAGCGAATTTTTTGAAGATTCTCTCTTGTATGATCAAGTTTTAGAAAAAAAAATAATGACGATGAAAACGAAGCAGGAAGAGGGGACGGCAGACTGCCATCGACTGATGGAGAGGCGACTGATTTAGAAAATCATTTTCAAAACTAGATCCAAATGAAGAATGCTCTGCAAAATTTTCTTTTCTTTGTCACGTCTTATCACGGATTTTTTTTTAAACTTAATAATTTTAGTAAAGTGTTATTTTAGTGTAACTATAATAAAGTTTTTTTTTTTTTTATTTAACCTTTATTTTTTGATGAAGAGAAAATTTGTGTAAATCTTTTGATGAACGCGTTAGGGAATTTACATGCGAAACGGTGTTTCTTTTGCACGATATTTTCATTTGCATGCTTTTGTTCCGAATGAAAAATAATACGCCAGGTTCATATAGAAATAAAGTTTATATTACACTATTTTCCTTAATGACATGGTATATTTTTTGTCCCCACAAACCCTGTAAAAGGAAAACACTTGTAATTATAAGTTTGTGCAGCGAGTTAAACAATTGCAAGGCCAGATGACGCTCTAATACGTCATTAATAAAGTGCAAACCACAAAAAGTGAGAGCTAGATGTCGCCACAATCTGCCGAAAAAATTTACAGCGAATGTTAATGAATAGAGAACAGACAGAGAATATCAATGGACAGAAAAGGCAGAGTATATTAATGAATAGAAGAAACAGGGAACATTAATAAATAGAGAAGTGCACACGTTACCTGTTCTAAAATGTACGTTTCATATTGTAACGGATTTTCTAAATTAACCGTTCACGTTGAAACTCTACCCCGAGTTCGATCACTGGATTGTTCAATTAAAGTCACAATTTAATGGCTATAGACTTTTCTTTATTTCTTATTCAATAACTTAACACTTTGCTACTCGTTATTCGAGCTTACTCATAATTCCCAACCATTGTTGTAAATTCTCTGCATACGCACCATCATTGGCCAATTATATTCACGCAAGTATGCGCCATATTTTCTAAATGTTTCAAATAACAACAATAACAAATTCATTCTTAAGGAACGCACAAATTCCACAAAACAAAGGGCGTTCGTTCGTAACTCAGCACCGCACCAACCACATTTGTTTTTCGTGTGGAATTCTACCGCACAAATCACAAATTTTTTGAGAGAACGATAAAAATGAAGTTAGAATGTGAAATTGAACAAGGCACCCAAAATTTTAATTTTACAATTGAACAGCCAACCACTGAAAATCCTACCATCTGCCGCATTTACATGTTGCCACAAGCTGCTTCCTCACGACGATGCTAAAAATCAGAAGTTGAAGAATTTCTGATATTCACTTCAGAAGAGAAAAGTGGCAATTTAATCCATTCTATTAGAAGCCTATTCACAACATTTCATATTTTATACTATATTTAGCATGCATTTATGCAATTTATGTACAATTATTATATATATTAAATCCTTAATTATTTCTATGTGTTCTAAGCATACTCCATAAAGTGCTTTTATATGTTTACTTAATAATAATATTTTATAGCTTTTTGATTTAGCCCATTTTATCTAAATTGGACGGCATGAAATTGGCAGCCAAATCGAAAATGGCATTATTGCAAAAGCAGCCTAAGTCATTTTGCAATAACAAAGCACTGCAGAGAGGATAGAGAGAACAAATGTGACAATATAGCCGAACTGTCACAAGATTGTCGATTCAAACAAATTTTGTAGAATCCGCGACGGATAGAACAATTCGGCGTCAATATGTATGCAATTTCATCTGTATGTTTGTGTGCAAAGTTGTCAAGGGTAAAGAAAGCGAAATGTGACCAACGACCAGCTTTGCTTATTTTCAACGTTTTGCCACAACTCAGTTTTTTTTACTAACAACACAATGCTACTTCGCTCCGTCCCCTCGCGCTCTTGGCTAAACTTCTTCGTTATCCTAATCATGCACAGAGGCGTTTCAACTAAGACCTCAAATTAATTACAACATACAAAGATAATTTGTATTGAGAAATAAATGAAACTGATATATTAAGGGATTATTTACGTAATAATGTAATATATGCGAATTTATATGAATTTTTGAATTGTATGAAAATGTAATCCATTAATAAAAACAATCGCTAAAATAATTATGTGGCACTGCGCCTCCAAACTCCTCTTTGTCTACGACCGTCCTACTTGTTTCTTTCTAGCTGTTCTCGCTTAAAAGCAGAAGTAGAGTTCGTTTCATTGTTTGCGCGGGGCAAGAAGAAATAAATATTACGTATGTGTATATTATTTATCATATTTTTGTATGTACGCATAAATGTTTTCTTGATTTAATATACATGTAAAAATATTTTCATATAAAACCATATAATATATATATTTTATATAACACATATACAAATAGTAAAATTTATCTTATTAAGTAAAATATGCTATTAAAGTAAATGATATGAGATCTGCTAAGGTTCCAATTAATAAAATAAATGTAAAAATAAAATTTAAGTTTTATGAATTTCAGGGATCGAACGTAAATGCTCGTTATCGCATTCTGTTTAAGTCATTTGCACTTACCACCTAAGACATACCGAAACAATTGCTTTGACACCATAGCCAGAGTTTTAGTGTCATCCTTTGCTTTTAGAAATATTGTTCCTTTATTGAGTGGTGTGTTTTTTCTTTTCGAAGTTGAGTTTTTCGATGTTCCCTAATGCGAAAACTATGATTTAGAACATGAAAAAAACTCTTTCTAACATTTGCGCCTTCTTTATTCATTAATGTTCTCTAGTATGAATTTGGGTCTCCGAAACCATTGTGTGCCTCAATATTGTCTACGCAGTAAAATTTACTAATTTAAAACTGATTCAGTTATAATAACCAAGCTTCAGTACTAGTTTTTCGTTAGTTCTCTTTTGCAAGTGGTAAATATAACTGACTTAAGAAGTGTCAATTAACACTCTGTCTCTGTCTCTGTCTCTGTCTCTGACACTGATGAAATATGTAGCTAATGGATGAAATCGTTCGCTTCATATTTATTATCGTTCAAAGCATGCCAAAAAAAATTAGTTTCATATTATATATTTCCAAGTATATAATATAACGCGATATTTCATTTACAGTTTTTTCAGCAAGTTTGATTAATCTGTCCAGTTCGAGTTTGCTTATAGAGGTCAGACGACTTTCACTATTCACATATATGTATGTGTTTGTATATTCTTTGTGGTTTCATTGTCAAGGTCTGTTCATATTTGTCGCCTTGCAGCCATTGCCTTTGTTTCATATTTTTATCTTCTATATTAAATCATGACCCACTTGACCAGGTTGCCATTGCTATTGGACTCAAGTAGCGAAAATAACGATTTTTAGCTATATTTTTTTGTTGTTTTTCAACGATAAAGAGGCAAACAAAATTTATTGGTCGAATGCTCACCATTATTTTACAGTTGTTTTCTATTATTCGCATTCAGTTTCGTTCCGGAAGTCATACATTGTGCACGATTCTTTGATTTACATTAAATAGTTCGTTAAAAGTTAATAAATAATAACAATAAAATGACTTTGCAACTACAAATCGAAAAACTCAAAGGACTCGACAATTATAAAGCTTGGTCTATGACTGTACGAGCGTATTTGGAGTCCGAAGATTTATGGACGGTTGTGGAAAATGGCCCTGAAAACAATGAGGAGGTAGTTATTAGTTTTAGTTTTTGAAGGAGATAACTGTAATTGTAGTACATATTTATTTCCTCAGGCCTTACTTAAAGACAAACGAGCTAAGTTCATCATTTTATGTTTAATCGAGACCAAACTTTGCCAATTTATGGTGAGCATACGAACAGCCCGTGACTTGTGGACCTATTTGCGAACACAGCATTCTCTGCGTTAATGTCAAATCAACTGGAACGGACCCAAAACATAAGAGGTTTATAATTAAATTATAGGTATTACTTTATATTATAATTTAGAGATATGTTGCTAGCATAAATCTTATTAATTTCGTGTGTGTATTGATAAAAAAAGAGTGAACTCTTAATTAATTTAAGGAAACTGTATGAAATACTGTGCAAGTAGTAACGGTCAATTAATTAATGAGTGAAAAAATAATAAAAAAGAAACCAATACGGAAAACAAGTGAAATATTTCTAGAAATCTGCCAAATTTTATTTTATGGTCCAGTAAAAATAAATCCATTATTTTTGCATTAAATTTAATATTTTTATGTTTTATTTAACATACTTGGAATGACTCTCGTCCCTATTGGCAAACAACTTGGACAGTCAATTTTGATAAAACTTTCACTGCATAAGAACCTTCAAACCAAGCTCCCGGAGCTTCTGACGAGTCACTATCGATGTTTGTGTTCTGGCGTTGTCCTGATGGAACACAATTCCTATCCTATCGGCCAAAGCTGGACGCTCCTAGGCGATTGCTTCTTTTAGACGTCCTAATTGTTGACAGTACTGGTCCAAATAAGAGTTCGGCCATAGTCGAGCAGCTCATAATAGATGATTCCCTACCAATCCCACCAAACAAATAGCAAAACCTTCCTAACCGTTAATCCTGACTTGGCTACCATTTGCGCAGGCTCGCCACGATTCGACCACAACCGTTTTCGGTTGACGTTGTCGTAAGTAACCTACTTTTCATCACCAGTAATCATCCATTTCAGAAATGGATTGATTTTATTGCGATTCAGCAGCAATTCGCGTGGTGCATCTTTGACATCAAAATAATCTTAACGAAGTAGACGAAGCCAATATTGGGCATGTTTGGCTGTTGTTCTATTAGGACTATAAACATTATTCGCATTTTCAGCCGCATGGCTCACGTTTTCGCCTTTATGGAAGAAAAACTGTAAAATATGGCGTATTTTCTTATTACTGGTTCATCTTTGATGCGTGCTCAAACAATATTGAATCAAGCAATCACAAAACTGTCCGAGTTTTCTTTTAGTACGTTATCTTGTGTTTCTAACGCCATATAGCGTAACCCGATTGCACTCATACAACACGAAATAAATAATACCAAAACCACCTATTGCAAAAATAATGGCTTTCTTTTTACTAGACTATTATAGGTATTATAGGGGGGCAAGACTACGACAATAATAACATTTAAATTAAATTACAATTAATTAAAATAAAAATTAATAATAATAAATTTATTCATAAAGCCTTTAACTTTTAATTCATAAAGCCTATAATTTTGTTCATTGCAATTATTAAGATACATAACTGTAGCTATTTAATGATGTGTACAAACTTTCGTAACCGTAACGTGTGTAGATGCTATTAGGATTTCAATCGCTCTGTTCGTTTTGATGCATTTGTTGCTGTCAATACAAGGTTTGTAGATACGATTAAAAACACAAACACAAAGAAAGAAATAAAACTGGCGGGCGAACATTGTTATATTTAATTTGAGTTTTGAACAAAAAGAAAAACTGAAGCCAGTACTTCACCAAATAAAAACCAAATTAAATGTTTTCACCTAAAAAAAGTTTAGATGCTCCCAATGATTATGAATTTCCGTTTACACCGTACAAAATACAGAAAGAGCTAATGAGAGCAGTATACAATACATTGACCCAAAAGTCTATTGGTATATTTGAGAGTCCAACGGGAACAGGAAAGTCATTGACTTTAACCTGTTCTGTTTTGAAATGGATTGAAGATCGTGAGGTAATATATTTCGTAATAAATTATTGCTTCCAGTTAATAGTTTTTTTTAAAGAGTTTGGAGCGCAAAGAATTGGTGGAACGCATTTCTAGTCTGGACCTAGAAGTTAAACGTATTGAGAGTTGTGTTGATGTGGTGGAAGATTGGATAAATGCTAGCTATAAAGCTACGGAGAAAAAGAAACAACTTGATAGTCACCGCCATTTTCAAAAATTGTTACAGTTACATGATGAACGTTTAAGAGAAATGCATGACCATCAGATAGAATGCCGTACAGAACGCCGCAATAATAAGTCGAAAAAATTGGTAAGAGAAACGGATTCAAGCCTAGATAATGAGCTGGTAGACCCCGCAGATTGGGATGAGTACTCTGGTAATTCTTTTATGCAAGACCAAAATGTCGAGGATGAAGAAGATAGATATCGCCCCATTCAGGTAATAACCCTATATGTAATTGTAAACAATTTTTGGCTTCGAATTCATGGAATACATACATTTATAATAATCCGTTGTATTGGATTGTATTGAATTTGTGTATTACATACCTATTCAAAATTATCATAATGATTACAGAAATTTAATGCTCAAACATTGAAAGGATGTCCAATTCGAAAACATCTCACTTGCAACGTAAATTTTGTCTGAGCCATTAAATATAAATCTAGAATATGAGATAATACATAACACATACACTCTTTGAATACAGGCGTATCGTTTAGTTGGCTAGCTGAAATTGTCTAGTCTTTGGGATATAGCAATTTTTTACGTGTTACATTTACATTAGAAATAGAACAATGAATGAGAGATATAAAAGTCTCAACAATATAAAACAGTTACAGTTGTTTTTTAGGTATTTTTCTGCAGTCGTACTCATTCACAGCTAGCACAAGTCGTAAGAGAAGTGAAACGCACGCCTTACGGCCGACGTATACGATGTGTGACCTTAGCATCTCGTCAGCAGTTATGTATAAACCCCCAAGTGAAAAAATTGGCTAACGTAAGTCTTATCAATGAAAAGTGTCTAGATATGGCGCCAAAAAATAAAGACGGAAAAGAGAATTTAGGGACCAAATGTTGTGAATACCGCAAAGTTAATTTGATGCAGAATCTATGTGAAACTGCTTTATTTAATGTAATGGATATAGAGGAATTGGTTGGGGAAGGGGAATCATTAAATGCATGTCCTTATTACGCGGCAAGAGATGCTGCAAAGTCAGCGCAACTCATAATGCTCACATATCAAATGCTTCTACATCGGCAGACCCGTCTCCAAGCGGGCATCGATTTGCAAGGTGCCATTGTGATTATAGATGAAGCTCATAATTTGCTAGATACAATTGCCCATTTGCATAGCTGCGAGTTAACGTTGCAACAACTAATTTTAGTACAACAACAACTTATGATGTATAAAATGCGCTACTTAAAACGGTTCAGTGCAGTAAGCTTACTGAATATCAACCAATTGATATTCATTGTAAAACGACTTGTAAAAATACTAAAAGCCGACACATCTGTAGCTGATGGGAAAATGTCACAAATTTCTAGAGTTCTTCGCACATATGAACTTACTGCAGAAGGTGAATTTTACAATATCGACTTATTTGTTTTGCTACAGTTTTGTGAGAAATCCCGCCTGGGCCAAAAATTGCAAGGATTTTCTGAAAACCCGGTTTATCCAAACGCTGCAGTAGATGAACACTTGGGAGGATCAGCTACAAAACAACTCCTTAAACAAATTGAGACTTCGCAAAGAAATAATCTTAAAAAAAAAACAGCCATTGAGAAAATAGATGATGTAAATAACATAAACAATCAAAAAAGTGTTAATATAATGCCAATTACCACAGCATTCCGCACTCTTCTTACATTTATTCAATCATTAACTGAAAAAGCTGAAGATGGACGTATCGTTTTAACACTCGATGTAACGGGTGATGCCGCAAATAGCATGCTCAAGTATATTTTATTGAATCCTGGTGCTCACTTCTCGGACGTTATTCAAGATGCTCGTTCTGTAAGTATTTCCGACTAGGTTTTTTTGGTTTATTAAAAAGTTACAAAATTAACTAGATAATTGTGGCTGGGGGCACAATGCAACCGACCAGAGAATTGACAGAGCAATTATTTCGTGCATGTCCCAATCGAGTTCGGGAGCATTTTTATGATCATGTAGTATCATCCGATGCAGTATTACCCCTAGTGGTTGCACAAGGGCCAACAGGCCGGCGTCTTTGTTTTAATTATGCGGAACGAAGTTCTACAGATATGGTAAGAACTCAATTTAAAGTTTATATTACTATGGCACACTTGGTAAATGTTTTCTACAATTGTCAAGATGGGAGAAATGGTCGTTTGCTAGAAACGAAGTAAACTTAGTCATAGGGTCATCGAGAGTGTACAGGAGACGAGCTGTTTCAACTGTGTTGGTCAAAAGTGAAAAGAGTATTAGATTAGTTAGTTTGAGATGGATGCTTCAATATCCAGACCGTAATTGCCTTATTTGGAGTGTGAACAATCATTAAGTGATACTCCAAGCTCCCTTTTATACGGAAAAAATTATTTATTTGGTTTGAATGCCGCAGGCATTATCTGTTCATAAGGTTTTTGAACTAATGCTGAAGCTATTGCAGGGGTGAATTTTTAGTTTCCTCACGAAACTTTGGTGACCTAATCTTGTCGAGAAATGGACGTGTCGTTTGGTCACCTGAATGCAGTTTTGTGCAAAAATAAAACAATGATGTTTTAATTGTTGTAGCACCTTTGGACCATAGACGGAAATAACTAGATTTCCGTTTTGGTTACTTAGACCCGGTTGAAGTAGGTCATAATATGGATTAGCAAGTCTAATACGATTGACTAAAATTGGATCGATCAATTCCGATTTACACTTGTGGACCTATTGAAGAAATCTTAATTCGGTTTATTGTTATTATTAGATACGTTTCTGTAATTCAAACAATTTATTTCTTTTTGGTTGTATACATAACTAATGTAATGGATTTTTTAATTATTGTAGCTTACCGAGTTTGGCATGATTATACAAAATGTTTGCAGTGTGATACCAGCAGGAATTGTCTGTTTTTTTTCATCGTACGAATATCTAGACATAGTATACAATCATTTGCAAAATTGCGGAATATTGGAGAGAATAACGATTAAGAAACGTGTATTTTCTGAGACGTGTGCAGCTGCTGCGGCAGGTTCGTCCGTCGAGAAGCTTTTAAATGATTATAGTGCGGCGATAAAAGCGCAAGGTAGCGGTGGAGCGCTGCTTTTCAGCGTTGTCGGAGGTAAATTAAGTGAAGGGCTTAACTTTGCGGATGATCTGGGAAGGTGTGTTATTGTCGTGGGCATGCCTTATCCAAATCGACAATCTGTTGAGTTAAAAGAGAGGATGCGGTATTTAGATGAGACACTAGGCTCTGGTGCCGGCAATGAATACTATGAAAATCTTTGCCTGAAAGCGGTTAATCAATGCATCGGGAGGTCTGTGCGACATAGTAGCGATTACGCTTGTGTATTGCTTGTGGACGAACGTTATTGCAAGGCTGGTATTCAGATGAAGTTGCCACAGTGGATAACACGTAGCTTGCAGATACCGAAAACATTTGGAGGAGTACAAGCGGCCACGGCTAGATTTTTTAAACATATTAAATCCAGAAAATTATAAATATTATAATATTATGAAAATTAATATTATTTTTCAGTATTTCAGTTTGATTATTATGAGTTAAAACTTTTGAAAAGTTGTTTATGTTAGTATATTAGTTATTTATACATTTTCGCAAAATTTCGTTAGAAGTAATAATAATAATCTCTTTTCTATTTTATGTTATTTTTAATACGTTATTTTATAGTTTCATTTTTAGTTCAATTGTTCAGCGAAGTAAAAAACTGCTCATATATGTTTTGTTTATATTTGATACAAGGATTACGTTAGAATATTTTAAAAATGTATTACATTTATTTGATTTCAAACTTATTTTGTCTTGTTATATCTTTGTTGAAAAATAACAATAATTTTACTTGTAAATGAAAATCATTATCACTTTAATTTGTTAACCTTTATATAAAACCCTACAACATACATCCTAATTTAAATTGATATTTTAAAAAGTAATTTAGATCATAAAACGAAAAATCTGTTCCTTAAAGTTTTTTGTGCTTATTTAGCTCAACATCTACAATGTTAATAACTCTAAACGAATTTTATTGTTCAGAAATTATATTATTCGACAAATGAGAATGGTGAGAATCTCAGTTGTGCCTAACCGAACAAACCCCATTCGATAGGATTTCGAAAGCGTGGAAATGTTCTCTCCTTAGAATTTCTTCAGTCTCTGGTTAGCGGTGTTAAAGTGTAAACGCGCGCGCGGGATTTCCTATCTGTTCGATAAACGTTGAGCGAGCGCAGCAAATCGTATTGAATTTTATTGGGACGTTGTGGCAGCGTAATGAAAATTAACTTATATAAAAATTTAAATTTGCAATAATTTTAAAAGATTAAAACTAACAGAATTGGACTTTTTTATCATATAAAATACTAGTTCAAACAATATAGATACCTATCAATGTGTGTATGCTTTGTTCAAGGGACACAGAACTTTTGAAGCAGTTTATAAGCAGAAAAAGCAAGAGAAAGCAAGAAAAAAAGCAGAAAAAAAACAAGAAAAGAATGAAATGCCTTTAGATATACAGACATACATAGGAAGCAACAATTAATTTCACTTTTTACAAAGGGAATATCGTACAAAAATGTCAATAGTGTGTGTGTGTGAAAGAATGTGGATTTAGGGGTAGAACAATAAGTTGGTGACTTTCACAAGCCCATTCTCTAGGGAGGTTGTATGTGTGTATGTGTATGTGTATGTGTAGTTCGCCTAATTTCAGTCTGTGTTGTCAGAATATTGATTTTCTTAAGTCACTGTTATACATACACAAACAAACATTGTGGAGCATACACGTAGTACCCATGTTTGTAGGTGTGTTCAAATCAAAAGAATATTGGAAATGAACCCATCAACGAATATATAGTATAAGTTCATAAATCATTTATAATCAAAATATATACCTTTATGTTAAATGTTAAATTTATGTTAAAAAGTTTATTATAATCGAATAATAATTCTCTTTTTTAACCACTTGACACTTCAGTGGGTGCAGTGAATTGAAAGAGATTCCAACCTACATTATTTCGCTCTGACTTCGATTTGGCGCGTACACATTGCAAAGTATATATGGCAAAGTACACTGGCGTCAGATAAGTTTATAGGCCAGTAATTAGGGTAGGGAAGTAGTCGTGTCTTGATATAAACAAATAAATCCGATATTCATGACCCAGAGCTTCGGACTGCTGTGGATTAAACGCGTATGCATGTATGTAAATGACTTTGCCTTTAATAAAAGAGTGCAAGAAAGCATGATAAAATCGGTACTTTTGCAAGGGATGACGATTTCCAATTTGGGTAAGTGATAATGCATTTTATTTCAAAAGTGTTACATTTGCATATACATTTTGTTGTTAGAGTTTATATTATATTATGCTAAGTGCTAATTAATAATAATCATTAATTTATTTACATCTGTTTGTATAATTTAATATTTAACCATTGTCTAAATTTTTGAAAATTTTAAGGAGAATTTGTTTTGTTTTTGAAAAGTTATTATTTACATAGAGATGTATGCATTGGTCTTGAAGCACGACCACGGAGAAGGTATTAGAACCGTTCACACGACAGTCGGGTCTACGTTATCGGAACGGCCTCGAATTTTTATCCGGACAAGAACTGTCAATACGGCAGCATTCCTCAAAATTATTTGAGGAATGTTTTTGCCGCTACAACAACCACAACAAGGTATTAGGACTTCCATTAGAGTCTTGGGCGCTGTACACCTTTTAACGATTATTTGCGCAATTTTTTGCAGGGATACTACAGAGCTTAAAATTATCTAATGTATGTGTGTATCTGCACTATAGCAATTCGCCTAGTTCGTTTTATGCTTTCGTTACTACCTATTCACTTAGTGGATAGCCGGTATATTCTGTCCAGCATTGAATCGTACACATTGTTGATATCACCGGTTATGTGAGCTTATTTTATTTAATTTAGGTTAATTTGTGCAAAATTACAGAACTTGCAGTTTCGAATTAACAACGTTTTTATTTGCACATGCAAATGTACACATATAGTATGTGAACGTAAACACCCAGTAGTGAAACGTTATAGTCTGAACTTTCCATCAATAGCTAGCATTAATAAGCTAAATTATTTTCTCAGTATAAGCTAAAAAAATCAAATATTTTGTTTTTTAAATAACTTGGTAATATTATACCTGTTTTTAATTGATTTTGAATATAATTTATATGTACATATATCAGTTAACTGATGTCAAGTTTACTAATGAAACTCGCAATACATATCATGTAAAAATATGTTGTTCACAGTTCTGCCTGAACAATAAGCCTACAAAAAAAAACATAAGACTTAATCTGAAGTATTAACGTAACCTCATTCTGAAGATGATACTGCCTTGCCCTCCAGTCGTCGGTACTAAGATGGAAATAGAGGGCAATTTATAAAGGCCAATAGCATAATTAAGACCTCCCAAGTACGAGTACATTTCCATCCTATCCCTTAGTAGATTGTAAAAAATTTAATATTAGAATACTGACCACAGTATATGTTAATTAAATTGGAAATAAGATATCTGGATGTATTTTGGTAGGTGTTAATGTTATTTATTTATCTCATGCCTGATATTTATCTGTGGGTTTTATTAGTTTTAAACCGTTACCGATCGTCGGCTGAATTTTCATTGTAAGTTTTCAGGTTTCGCAACTAGTCGAATTAGCAGTCACCTGCATACATTTTTATTCTAGCATAATATATACATTTATATTTCTATGTGTGAATTTGTGTATATGCCTCCGAATCTGCACGATTTCCCATTCATTTCGCCACTGATTAAGGCTTTATTCATATGCTCATTGGTTAATCACATCTCCTCCGCTTCAACTTGTAGGCATACAATAGAAGTGAACAGATTTACTGGCAGGTAGTTTTCACCACTCGACGGATTTAGAACGTGAATCAGATTAACTGTAGGGGTGCGTACGAGATCGCGTACATAACAGTAAAGAGCAAAGTAGTGACAGTGCAAAATGGTGGTGGCGAGAGCGGGCAAAGTTTTCGGTGTCAGCAGTAGTAGCCTCTTCGTCTATGGCGTTACGATATCGGTTTGGGCGCTTTCACTGGGAATACAACAAATTGAAGCCCAAAATCCACCACAGCAACAGGTGTGTCCCGAGCAGAACGACATTGCACCCTGTATCTGTACGGTGAAGAAAAATGGTTTGGATATTTTGTGTGAAACTACGGATTTGGCACATATAACGAAATCAATGGGCACCTTGAAAGGGCAGAGTCCCATCATATTCTATTTGAAATTGCGCCACAACAATCTACCGAAACTACAAGGATTTGTCTTTCTGGCACTTGACATCCGCCATTTGACGATTCACAACAGCAGTTTGGCAGCCATAGAAGAAAATGCGCTCAGCTCATTGGGTAAGTTCGAGCGTTTCTTAACTATAACTGTTTTGAATGGCATCTCAATGTATTCGGAAAAATGTGTAAATATTTCTTACAGGTAATGGACTCACACAGTTGGACATTTCGCAGAATCAAATGAAGACAGTACCATCTGCAGCCTTAAAGCATCTTTACCACTTGTTAATCCTGAATTTGAATCATAATAAAATAAGTGCTATTCATAATAATGCATTCGAAGGCTTGGATACTTTGGAAATACTTACACTGTACGAGAACAAAATTGTCACCATGGAACCAGAAGCTTTCCGAGGACTTGAAAAGTAAGTATATTGAGCGATTCGTTTGCAATAAACACAGGTATACATAAGATTAGGTCATAAAACAGAAATTTTCGCTTCAACAAACTTGCGATCAGAATTGTAATTCAGGAAAAAATTAGTTCATTCTATTTTCCAATTCGTAGTCAAGTCGAACAAGTTTTTTCAGTTAATTCATAATAGCTCATTATTTCATTGTTCCTCGGTAGCAGAAAGTTTAAAATATTCTTTTTTATACGCTACAATACTTATTCATCTCTTCTCAAAATGTCATATGTTCAATATTAGTTCAGAATTATTACTGGCCGCAAACATAAGGACTGGAAAAACGAGTATATAATATGTAAACAAGTAACGAAGCCTAAGTTAGAGCGTAACCGCAATTTTTATACTCTCCCAATTTGTTTAACTCAAAGGCGGGGTAATATTTTCAGAGGTTGACAAAACATTATATTAAAAATTCATTATTTGACCAAAACCAGAGAACAACAAAGGATACGTAATTCATTATATTAGGGATAAGACAAATTTAGACAAAGATCTGGACTGAATTCGTTCTTATTCAGCGCTAAACCACATTATGTTTAGGAAAACACGTCCACTTAATTTCAATACAATTTTACACAAACTTATAAACAAACAACGTTTTGAAGTCAGCTGGAAAGTCGGAAATCACTATGTTGGGTATATTGGTGCTGGGGGAAAGTCGGAACGATTACCTTTCATCCTTTCGATCAGAACGATCAGAACGACCAGAACGACCAGAACGACCTTTCTTAATATCTGTAGAACTCAAACTAACTCAACTCTTCCCAAAAGATGGCAAATATAGTCTATGACTGTTAGGTAGACAGCGGTCACTATTGGTTCAGAAACCGCTTCTATTTAATAGAACATACAATTAATAAAACTTTAAATAATGTTAAAATATTTAGTATGAATACCAGGTATTATTCAATACTATAAATTTATTGGATTTGTCAACATAAGGTAGACTTCTTTAAATATACTTCTCTAATTGAAAAATTCAATTGACTATCACTGAAACTTATATGGACTCTTTCGGGGTGGAGTCACGGATACTTCTTTCCAGCCAACAGATTTTTTTTTTCTAAAATCGCATTAAGAAAATAACTTTTGTTTGAATTCGATGCAATAAATTGTATGATAATCGACTTATAACTTTTTATTTAATTTAGAAAACTGAAACGATTAAATCTTGGAGGAAATGATCTCACTGCGGTACCACAGCAGGCTCTCTCCATACTTGACAGTCTGAAGAAATTGGAAATTCAAGAGAATAAAATTGGCAGCATTCGTGAAGGCGATTTTGCAGGTGTCATATTATATATACGTATATTTATTTATGGTTTTGAGATTTGTAAAATGTTTAACATATTTAATAACACAATTTAAGGAATGGAGAGTTTGGACTCTTTGATTTTGGCGCACAACGTGATCACCACCGTACCTGCCAATGTGTTTTCCCATCTAAGTATTTTGAATTCATTGGAATTGGAGGGGAATAAAATAAAAATCATTGATAAGGATGCTTTCAAGGGATTGGAAGGTAGATTTTATTTTATTATTTCTGCAGGGTGTATTTTTAATTCTTAATAACAACTTGAATAATAACAAATATTTTAGAAAATCTTCAATATCTCCGTTTGGGTGACAACAATATTCAATCTATACCCAGCGAAGCTTTGCGTCCATTGCATCGGTTGCGCCATCTAGATTTAAGAAATAACAACATAAGTTTTATACAAGAAGATGCTTTCGCTGGCTATGGAGACTCACTGACATTCCTCAATTTCCAAAAGAATGAGTATGTTACACTACCAACCACATACATTTGCTATCGACAACCAATTTACGATGGTAAAAATCTTATATTTTCAGCCTGAAAATTTTACCGAGTATGATTTTTGAAAATCTCAACTCACTGGAAACTCTCAACATTCAAAACAACAAACTGTCGCGGATACCGCAAGATATTATGGAGCCAATCACCGACACGCTCCGTATAATTGATATTACAGGTAAACTCACTTAAAGCGCCTAAAATGCTACTAAAAATAATCTTAATATTCTATTGCAAAATAACAAATTTACTCTCAAATCCGCGCATAGATAATCCGTTGATTTGCTCATGTGAGCTCACCTGGTTTCCGAAGCTTTTGCAAGATCTGAAAAACAGAGACGACGAAATGGCGCAGAAGAAGAAGCCCACTTGTCTCATGCCCGTAGAAAATCGACAATACTATGTACAAACAATGCCCTTGGAGAAAATGCACTGTGGTGGCAAAAACGCCGCTACCGTCTTACTCAACAATGCTGTGCTGTATGTGAACGTTCTCACCAACGTAGCCCTCAGCATATTGGCTGCAGTGAGTAGGTTTTAAGCTGCCACGCAAAGATACCAGAATAAGGAGCAATTTTACTGGAATTTAAGAAATCAATGTCAATGACTGCATTACTAGCGTGTTCTTTATTATACGCCGGGACGAAATACATTCACACATACATACATATATACATTGGCACCACGCCACAACAGTGGAACTGTTGAAAAGTGTCATAGATACGCGCACAGGCAAATTGCCGAGAAGAATTTAAGAATGTTGTTGACAATTGAATATGCATACATATCAAACGGATGCTATTAAGCTCTTACACGCATACATATCAAAGTTTTTGTGAAAAGTTTACGATGGCCTATAGGAGCAATGCATTAGTTATACAATAACGGTTCCTTTTTGTCACATGTTTTTTGCCGGAAGTTACCCAAATGGGAGAACCATTGAAACTAAGCAGCTACATTAACTATATTTATCGCAACTAATTATAGATGTATGTTTACGCCTACGATTCCTATTCAAATGTTTACTAACAAGTATTTGCTTTTTTTTTTTTTGTGAAGCTATATATTATTATTTTTCCTTCATATACATACATATTTACTAATCTAAAGTAAAAGGGAAGCTACTAATGCAAAATCAATGTCGTCGTTGTGAGATACAATCATTTTTGGGTTTATGTATACTTAGCAAAAGAAATCCATAATGGAAACTAAAAAATTAAACATTAAATTAAGAGAATTCACTTCAAATTCTATTGCCTCTTACAAAACATAGCTAAATGTGTATTTACGTTTTTCAAATTAAAAAAGGAGAATATTTCTAAAATTAAAGAGTTTTATGCGTGTTAAATATATGTAAGTTCACCAACATGTTACAAGAACTGATTAAGGAATAAGTAGTTTGTACTCATAATATGAGCATGAGAGTGGAAAAAATAAATTATCGAGCTACATATGTATTTGGTAATGGGAAAAATACATGTGATGAAATGTCTTTTATAAAATCTCAAGATTTCTTTTGTTACATTTATTTGGTATTCCTTAAAAGTATTTGTGTGTAAATTATAGTCATTCACAACCTGTGTATGTACCTATGCAATAATTGTTTGTTGACAATTTATATTTGAAGAAACTGTTTTTTAAATGTCTTAAAAATGTTTTGAAATCTAATATTTTTACTGGGATCAGAAATTTTTATGATTATTATGATTAGATGTCTAAAACTCTGGCTTCATTAGCTATATATTAACAAATAAACAAGATATAAATACATACATACATATCAGCATGTGTCATGCAATTACAAAGTCAAAATTAAAAGAAGAAACTACATTTTTATAAAAACCAGATCAAGTTATTTTCGACTAAAATGCAATCTAATTTGTTTTCTTTTTGAGATTCAATTTATGTGGTAGTAATGTATGTACACATACATATTTAGGTAATTACAAACGCATACTCGTATGTAAAATTAAAATATAAGGCAAAACATTTTTAGTATTTAAATTTTTTACGAATAAGCTCTGTAAAATGTATTCAATGTAATGAGTAATGACGTAGAATCTTTGAGAAAGGAAAGTATGAAAATATTTTCAAAACAGTTGGGTCAGTAATCAAAGGTTGTATGTTTGTACTCAGAAACTGAATTTTATTATATAGTCAAATGTACACGTGTTGGAATTGAGACGCAGGGAAAACTTTTAAAATTTCAATTAAGAAAGGTTTATGAAAATTTTTTTAAAGTATTTTGTATTTACATTATATTATTAGACATCCAATATACAAATGTAGTCGCTATTTACCGAATTTTATTTTATGTTTTCGAAATACTTCTAGATCTTTAATTTAAATTTTATTTATATGTGTTTAGTTGTAATTATGGTAATATTTTTAATATACGTGCTAAATGTTAATAAACTAATGAGCAGCTTTATCAAATAGGGTCAGTTTTGGCAGCTCTTAGTTTAATAATGTGATAAGCATATCCTTCGATTTTCATTCCTTTAAAGAGGAAATTTTTTAAATGAAAATATTACTATAAATATACCTGTATTCAGTTAAAGAATAATAAAGAACAGCCGGTTTACTCTTAACAACAATTTCGAGTGTTTTATTCAGTCACTGTAATATAGAAATGTTTGCATATGAGTGGAATCGTACCATTGCTACCCCCATAAAAAGGCGACATTTATTAAAGCAAAGTGTTTTGACTCAGTCAATTTTTAAATAGGGGTAAATGTGGGGAGTAGTATGTGTATTTTTAAACTGTTGAAAAGTAGGCCCCGCACAAACGAGATATTGAAACAAAATTTTGTACAAATAGGACATTTTTCCTAGGACTTGTATTTACAAATCAACCAAAATTAGTACATGTTTTCTAGCACTGCTTTTGGATTAACATCAGAAATGAAAGGAAGAGAAGGCTTTATTTAAAAATATTATGAAAGTTTGAAAGTCATTTCATTTAGGACGTAGCGTATTGGAATCTTGCCTCATTCTCATATTATTCTTGTATAATAATTATGTAAAATGTTGTTCAATTTGTTTGTCATACAGTTTTAAATGGGCATAATTTCTTATGTGTAATTAGATAAATTGATAATGGATTTTCTTAGTACTACCCTCTTCCGTTACGTGCTGCCAATGGGAAGTCCATAACAGTTTAAATTGATGCGCAGCTATATAACTCACTGAGGTACAACTAATATATTACTCATTGATTGTAGACTTCGGAATTCTCACCCAAACAACTAAAATTTGTCATCCTCAAACCGGGAGAATTTAACCATTTTATATGTAATTCATTTCACATGAGCAATCTTGGACAAAAAATAGGTTATAGGTAATAGGTCAAATAGGTATTGCTATATTCCGACCACAGCACTCCCTATTCTCACTTAAAGCTTTAGAGGAACACTCAACGTGTTTCCATTTCATTGACATACGATTATGATATGTTTATATTTTCTATTACTTTTTCGAGCAACTCGAACGGTGTAACGATGATTTCGGTACGAGCCTTGAGGTAATCAATGGTCCGAGGTTTGTTGGGGTTCAATTCGCTTTTCAAAAAAATGGCTGAAACTAAATAGTTTGGTTCGGTGTGTAACATGGTGGCCATCAAAATCTTTTTTATTCATATGCGAGCAGACATAATGAGAAAACATCCATCGGTATCGATTTCCACCGAAACTGTCGATTTTATGTAAAAAATATGGTGCAAAGATGAGCTTGATGCAAACGCCGGTGCAAACCAAACAATCACATTTTTTCGATGCAATGGCGTTTTAGGATCTCAAATATATTTTCTATTCCCCAAAACAGCATACTTTCTTGTTAACACTGACAGACATGTGGAATGAGTTTGATGCACGTTGAGTTAACACCACTGACTGACTATTTTCAATGTAAAATGCCCCTATTTCGGCACGTTTGTTTTGGTGGAAAGCGATTTATGATTAAAATATAACAGGGCAAAGGTCTTCAAAATATGCCTCACCAGCTCCATAGATTAGTAAATTTCAAAGCTATTCATTGTTTATTTACCGGCATAAAAGACACAGCAACCTGTATATGCAGATATAAATTTTTTCGAGTTTGTACCATAATTCTGCCAAACACTAATCTGACAAGCTTTGCTTGATTCCCAGTGATTAATAAGATTTATTTTAAAATGTATCCCTAGCTAGAATAGAAAATAACTCTATGAGATTTTCAATTATTATTTTAATTTAATTTTGAAATTGTTCTTATTTTAATTGAATCATTATTGAAATGAGTAATTTGAAAATAGAATGATTTGAATGTAAATGGTTTAAAACAATTTTTTAATAAAAAAGTTACCTGAAATATTAAAGCAATTATGTACTGACTTTATTAAACAATTGATCTAAATATAACCTTCAATAAAACGTTAAGGGATGGTTTTCATAAAAAGAGAAATATTGTTGTTGTTAACTCAAATTGCTTTAAAATATAATGTCCTCGGCACCATGAATCCATTAAAAGGGCTGGCAATCGGCACCGTATATGCACCCATATTTGGAAAAGCAATCAAGTCTCCACACGACAGATTTGGCAAGTATGCATCGTCGATGATCTATATAAATTGAATAAGAAAAATACGATTTAAGTGTTTTATGGTTGTTCCGAGACGTTTTAAACTTGTAATCGTTACACACTTTGTCTAATGCATCGCAGGTGGGTCCCCATATTAAGGTCTTGAACTTCTTCAAACTTTCATCTTCCTCCTAACAATTATATATTATTTTTTTTTTGCATTTTATTAGGAAATCAAAATGTGGATTTTTCTTACCAAAAAGTGTTCCACTGTGACTTCCTGGTGGTCATACAAAACACAATTGAACGATCCATATACGCCGTCATTTATGTAATACATTTTCACATCCACTTTCTTACCAGATCGCACTTCTCGCTTGGCGTGAATCTTACAAACCAAGGTGTAGGCTGAAGCTACGAAAAAACGACCCGGTTCGGCAATTATTTTAACCTTTTCGTCAGGGAAATATTTATTCAAAGACGTGTTGATAATTTCCGCAATCTTGAAAATACAAAAATATATTAGTATTAATAAGTATAAAAGTAACGGCTATTATAAGGTTTCCCAAAGCAAAAATACAATAGAATTGTGAACGTTAAAGAAAAAATTTTTTTGTTGATCGTGGTTCCCCCAGCTAATGTCCAACCCTTAGTCGCGGTAGTTTTCGTTGTAGGTAGTAGTGCTTAACAGGAAAGAATTTATATGTTGTAGATACTCACAGTAGCAAATTTATTATCGTCAGCCCCTGGAAATCCGCCACCAATGTCCAATAGTTTCATGTCGAAACCAAGCAGTTCTCCAAATTTAAACAAATTCTTTGCTGTAGCAATTGCTCGATTATAGGCTGGATAGTCACTGCAGCCGGAGCCAACATGAAAACTGGTTCCTGTCACCTGTTAGACAAAAAAAATTTCTTATTAGGCTTGGAAAATATATTTATTTTTAATTTATTACTCACGGAAAGTCCTAAGCTTTTTGCAAGGAGCATCAAAGCCGCAGCATCTTCTTCAGCATTACACCCGAATTTATCACCCAGCGGACACTGTGCTACTTTGGCTTCACACCGAAAACGTACCACCAAACTTAAACGAATTTATTAGATAGTTAGGCAATTTTTTGAAGTACTAAGGCAATATTTAAAATTAAATGAGAGTTTATAACAAGTTTTGTAAATATTTTAGTTATTTCGTTAGACAATACGTAATATTTTGGTATCATTAAAATAAACCGACATTTTGTAAAACTAATGCAGGGAAAACTCAGGGAATCTGACTTAAATTAACAAAATTGGTTGTGTAAAATGTGAATCCCAAAGTGATACTTTCGATGAGTTAAGTTGAAAGCTTCCAAAGAGCATGACCAAAATTGTCTATATGTGTCTGTATCAAAAACAAATATATCTGTGTTTGCTTAACCACCCCACTGGATTTGGAGTATAATTTATCATTGATGAACTTGTTAGAATAATTACCTGTACTCAACTTATTCAAGTCCAGAAAATAAAGAAGTATAAAATAGGTTTCGATGATCTCACTTGAACTATTGAAATACCGATCCTTTTTAACGCCAAGAACATTTAGATTTGAATCAAAGACCCACATTCTTCTCTTCTTAATAAGCTTCTTTGATATCACATTATCCAAATTATTCGATGTAAAAACAGAAAGTATGTAGTCTTCACTAGTTATATAAATATTCCATAAGAAATATTTAATAAACAAGTAAGGAAGCGCTAAGTTAGAGTGTAACCTAACATTTTATATTCTCGCAATTTTCAAAGATTACAACCGGGGGAATATTTTCAGGTGCTGACAAAACTTTCTATTAGGCAAAAAAGCTATTTTACAGAGAAACGAAAATCATTATGATAGGAACAAGATTAAGAATAAGCTTAGACGAAGGTCCCGACCGATTTCATTCATATTTAGCGCGAAACTTCATTACGTTTAAGAAAACATATCCACTTAATTTCATTAAAATATCACATATAAACGACCAACATAAACAGTTTAAGGTTAGCTGGAAATTCAGGAATCGCTGCATTGCGTTTAAAGTCAGTTGGAATGTCGGAAACCCTATAAATTATCGATTATATCGGGGCTAAGGAGCGGTCTGAACTGATTGCAGTAAACTTTTGGGATTACACAAGTATACATGCTTCATATAACAACATGTTAACAAGAACATGTTTCCACGCGATTTTATGAAGATAACTGATACACTGACCGACATATTTGCCAAAAAGTCTCCTAGAATAACGATAATCATTATATGTAGTATATGGGAGCTGGTGTACTTTGTTTGACCGATTTCACACATTTCACGCATTTTCGGCATTAAATGGGATATGCGATAGTCCCATATTGTTCGGTAATTTAATTTTGCAAAGATATCTTACATATTGATCGATATATACGGTGTTAAACCAACTGGAAGTTAGAAATTCTTATATTAGGTATATTGGGGCTAGAGGTGGTATTTAACCGATTTTATCCATTTTAAGCACATGGACTCACTGTTATAAGAAAGACACTCTCTGAATTTCGCAGATATAACTCACCTATTGACCGATATATTGCATATGGTATAAAGTCAACCAGAAGTTTACAAATCCTTACATTAGGTATATGGGATTATGGGAGATATAGGGATTTTATCCACTTTAGGCATTAGGATAGGACATATTGTTATCAGCATGAGACGCTATCTGAATTTCATTGAGGTAACTCTTATATCGACCAAGTTAACCGGAAGTTCGAAAATCTTTATTTGAGGTTACCCGTTTTACCCGATTTTGCACATTTTTGACACAATAGCACAGTATTATCAGGCCATTGTCAGGTTTGTTCTGACTTTCAATAATATATCTCATCTTGACTGATATTTTCGTTAAAAAACCACCCATAAGCACTGGGTCCACAAATTCGGTGTCAGGGGCTTGAAAAGTTATATTTCAATTTCGAAAATTTTTAGACGTGAGATGTCATACTCTAAAGGCCGTTTTTGAGAAAAGTTTTGCTCCGTCATCTTTATTTGTAATTTATTAATATACTGTAAAGTGAAAGAATCATTTGGAATTTAAAATTATAATATATGGGAAGCAGGCGTTGTTGTATTCTGATTTTGTCTAATACAAAGATGAAAATATAATGTCTCATCTCTCAAGTCTCACGTCTCACTCTCAATTTTCTCACTCATGTCTCACTCTCACTGATTCCTTTGAAGCCAAGATAGTAGCGGCTGTGAAATTTAATGCTTCTTGCACTTTTGTAGTTTTCAACATAACCTTTATATGGGGAGCGGGCATGGTTATTATCCGATTTCTCTTATTTGCGCACTGTTTGTGGAAGTGCTGGAAGAATTTGTCCTCATCAAGTTTGGAGGACGTAGGTTTAATGGGTTGTGAAATATACACATTAAACCTATTTAGGGGCAAAATCATTCTCACTTTTTAATAAATTTCAACCCACACATGCCCCTTCCTACTGAGGTTCTCTCTACTAATTTTCTAAGTTACAGTTTTATACCTTAATTGGGAGCCTATTTATAGCATTTTATAAGTTTTCGTTTAACGGAATTTTGGGAGCGTGGCAGTAGTCCGATTAGCCCATCTACCATACCAACCTCTTCAGAGTGCCAAGGGGCATGTGTACTAAGATATCTTCTATTAAGATATCTCAATTTTTAATCAAGTTGTCGCTTGCACGGATGGGCAGACAGACGGAAAAATGGAAGGATAGACAGTCTCGGAATTCAACTCGTCTGGTCATCCTGATTATTTATATATGTATATATACCTATATATCTATCTCCATTAATTTGTGTATATATATATATACATAGATATATATATATATCTATCTCGATTAATTTTAGGTGTTACATACAACCGTTAGGTGAACAAAGCTGTTATACTCTGTTTCAATATGTTTCGAGAATATAAAAAGATTCTCGACATGCACCAAGTGGAGAATTCTAGCCCTTTTTGAACGACACATTTATTTTACGAGAAACTTTTTTTATCAAAAATTCTCTCGAAGGTTTGGCGTTGCCTGTCCGGGACGTACGTGGTTAGAAAAAAAAAGTCACGGCTTGAGATCTTCACTTAGCTGAAATTGGAAGCTGCGATCGTTGGAATCGTAGTACTCGTCCAAATATGTGATAAATATAGTGCTATAACTAAGAAATAAATTAGCTAGAAAACTGAACAGTGTCCATACGTCGAAGGGGAATATGCAGTTTTATATGTATATATATATTTCTCGTATATATCCCGCAAAGAGTTGAAGCAGCTTCTACCTTATGTAAAGGTTCCATATCAACTTTGTGAAAACTAGCAAAATCTGGTAAAACTATTCCTAAAGATGATTGGACGGTGCTCTTTACAATTAGTACTATGAATATACTATTAATTTTAGCCATATCTTCCCAAACTTAAACATATTTTGTGTAGGCATACATATTAATATAGACATCAGACCCTTCACCGAATAACTACTTTAAGATTGCAAAATATTGACTTACTTTGATTCAGGATAGTGCTCAAAGATTTTATAAATCTCGAATTCAGTGTCCACCGTGCTTGCCATAATTTCTTTCTCTTTAGCATACTGGAGATGACTCGGTGGCTTGCAAGGATTGGCAAATATGATGCCTTCTGGGCTGGCACCAGCTTCCAAGGCCTATCTCAAATCTTTTTAAATATATTTAATTTATTAATATTATAGCCATTTACTTACGAGTTTTATTTCAGTTTTGGAAGCACAGTCAAACCCGGCGCCTAAATCAGCTAGCTCCTTCACAATCAATTCATCGTCATTACACTTAACAGCTACAAATAAAAACGGGGACTTCATTAAATAAATATACCTAGTGAACAAGAGCTGATATTAACTTGATATTCTCAAATAAGGAAACAAGCAAATTTCGAAGGTATCTCCTTTTTAACGAGATTTCTGTTTAAAATCCTTATGTCTCGTCGAAATAATCTTCTTCAAAAGGCTATTCAAATTTGTTACACAAGAAATCAATGGTGAATCCTTAAAAAGTGTTGTGAAAACTAAGGATGTTTAAATACTGAAGCTATCAAGAACAAGGTACGGTCAACTTGTGTGTACATTTGTATTAAAACAAATAACAGTGAATTGGCAGAGGCATCTTAAATGTCGTTAAAGTAGCTTGGTTCAGTTAGTAGTGACATTTCAATATACTCTACCAATTTGTTCGCGACTAGTCGTCGTGTTTTACTTAGATATTAGTGTGGAATCGGATTTTTACTAACCCAACTCACTTAAGCAATTTTAACATATTTTCACAGGTACAAGATTCTTTGCATTAGAATTTAAATATGACTTAAAAGCACTCCTGATTTCAATATTACAAATAGCATCTGTTCAGACAATTGTCTGTTCTGCATATGTATGTACAACAAGTATGTGTCTTCGAACACAAATTGAGGTCTTTCAATCCAGAAACTGTTCACTCTCAACTTGTTAAAACCGTACGCACACCGTTAAACCAATAATATTTATATATATATATATATATATAATGTTATGCTTATTTACTGAACATTCTTCATATAATATTGTTTATATCAATCGGTTATGAATTTATATACATATCTATTATATTACAAATACTTCTACGTAGCTGACCATAGTAAGGTTTGACACGCGGCATATGCTCAATCCAGGTTTTGTATTTTTTAGAGAGAGTAGAAAGATCGCAAATATTTAACGCTTCCTCCATCTCTCCAACATTAACTTCTTTAACGACTTCTTTAAGGTCTAAAACTCCCTCGTATGAATTTATTTCCCCGAATTTGTACATGATTGCTACGTTAAGTCTCCACAACGCAAAATATAAACGAGAACTGATTAAACGTTCGAAATTCATTGTTAGAAACACGCATTCTTATCACTTAAATCTTTTCCACACCGAAGACACACATATTAGTAAACACATGCGTATTAAATTATGAATGCATGCCTTATAGGAAATGTTAACGTGTTATTTTTGCTTCCTCTAGAAAACTCAAGGGAAAACTGTGAATATATATTAATGGTATCGGCGAGAATTCAAACAAAGGTAATTGCATTACTTTTCTTGTTTCTCAATAAATATAAGTTCTACTTATTTTGTTTTTATTTTATTTTATTTTTCTACCTATTATTTCTTTCCAAGAAAAATGGAGAACCTCCCTTTACCTTATGTCCTCAGCAACTGTTGATATAGTCAACACTTCTACATCATGTTTTAAGATGGGTATGGACTCATGATAACACATTCATAAAGTGTTAACGGGAGATTTTCATTTTCGAGTTGATAGCATATTGAAAAACAAAGTGGAGCTAAACTTTTCATCGTTTTTTTCGAAAGCCGTTCCCCAATCAGTTTATATCCGGTATTTGCTAATTATCGTCTCTAGTAGGCAATTTTACTGTGTTGGGGGGCTCTTTAAATTATAGGATGAACAGTTGCTATTACAGAAATTCACATTACGTTCATGTCCTGTTGAAAAGAAGGTTGGGTCAGAGAATGTTAATTTTCACTTATTAAATAAGATCATATAAAATTTATTGTAACTTAATCTTAAACCTTGGCTGTTGAAATTTTCGCTTCTGTAGCTAAGCAGTTTTAGAATCTCGACGCTTAAAAAACTCTCTTACATTTCATGACTCGGCTAATTCCGCGATTATGCGGCTTGCGCCCCTCGTCGGTTGGACAGGAGGAAGGTAATCGTTGGTATTATATATATATAATATATATATATATATAATATTGCTCCCATTCAAGCAATATTGATCTTAACAAAACTACGTATATTTATTAATTTGTATTTGTTTAAATTTGTGTTTTATTTGAAGTTTTAAAAAAGAAAAACATTTTTTGGTAAAACAAAACAATAACTCTGTAAAAAAAATTGCATATTAATGTAAGACGCACAGTAGAAGACACAAATCACAAAACAAATAAGAAAGTGTGCTTCCGGTGTAACCGAACATTTTATACTCTCGCAATGTACAAAACTCAAAGGCGGGGAAATTTTTTATACGAAAAAACGTTGCGTAAGAATTCCACATTCATTATTGGATGAAACCGTAAATAGATTACAATCATATCTGTTATCTTATTATCTTATATTTTGCTTCGTGTTCGAGATATTTATATTAAAATCTACCAACTTAACTCAAATGTGATATATACGATATATACTCAACCAAAGTGGCATAATTAAATATATTGGGTATACAAAGAAAAAGTCAACCAGAACAAATAACGAAGGGCTAAGTTCGGGAGTAACAGAACATTTTCTGCTCTCGCAATGTGCAAGGATCAAAGGCGGTGAAATGCTTTCATGTGCTGGCATAACTTTATATTAAAAAATGTTGCGGAAGAATTCAACATTTATTATTCGACGAAAGCGTTAATGGATTGCAATCCTATTTGGTATCTTATTAACTTATATTACAGGTCATAGACTCACGTACTTTCATTGCTATATTTTGTTTCGTGTCAAAGATATTTACATTAAAATCTACCAAATTAACTCAAATAAGATATATGCGATATGAACTCAACCAAAGTGACTTAATTGAATATATTAAATACATGAGGAAAAAGTCAACAAGAGAAAAGAAAATCATTGTATTAGGAATATGGGGCTTAGACCACGGTCTAGACCGGTTTCATTCGTATTTAGGGCGAAACACATTGTGTTTAAGAAAATATATATACTTAATTTCATTGTACTAATCATACCTATTGACCTACATTAACGGTTTAAAGTCAGATGGAAAGTTGGTAATTCTCATATCGGGTATATTTGGGATAGAGGAATTTTCATTACTCAACTGTATTAGGGGACATGTTTCCACGCAATTTTGTGAAGGTAACTCCCACACTGACCGACATATTCGGCATAAAGCCTGCTAGAAAAACGAAAATCATTATATGTAGTATATGGGAGGTGGGATAATTCGTAGACCGATTTCACACATTTTCGGCATTAAGCTATGGTATATCCAACATTACACGTTCACCGAATTTTGCTAAGATATATTACATATTGACCGAAATATATGGTAAAAAATCTACCGGGAGGTTGAAAATCTTTATATTAGGTACATGTTGGCTAAGGGAAGTGCTTACCCAATTTTTTCCATTTTAAACACATGGACACACTGGTCACACTGTTATCAGAAAGAGACGCTCTCTGAATTTCACAAAGATAGCTAAGATAAAGTCTACAGGAAGGTTGAAAATCCTTATATTAGGTATGTGGTGGCTAGGGGAATTATTTACCCGATTTTCCCCATTTTTGATACCAGATCACATTATTATCATGGAAAGATAATCCTCCATTTTCAGTACAATATCTTATAGATTTACCAATATTTTGTATAAAAAGTCAGATGGAGGCGCTGAACCCGATACCATAAATCGGGTATCTGGTGGCTTGAAAAGTTATAATCCGACTTTGACTATTTTTACGCATAAGATGGCGTATCTTGAACGTACTATTCGTGAAAAGCTATATTCCAATATCTTAATTGATGCTAGATTTATATACTTTAAAGTGAAAGGATCAGATGAAACTTAAATTTGTGTTATATGAGAAGTAGGCGTGGTTTTTATTCGATTTTTCATAATATGAGATAAGAATGTAAATGTAATGCTGCATACCAAATTTTATTGAAATCGGTTAAGGCGTTCTTGAGATATTGGATTTCACCCAAAAGTGGGCGGTGCCACACCTATCACCAAAATTTTATACGGATTCCTATGCAATCCTTCCGTATCATATTTTCTGCAAGATTTTATATTTCTGACGTGTTCGTTCAGCGAGTTGACGCACTTTTAGTAGTTTTCAACTTAACCTTTATGAGCATTTAACATTTAACCTTTATATGGGAGGTGGGCGTGGTTATTGTATGGTCCGATTTCACTCATTTTCTCAGTATGTGAGGAGATGCTAGGAAAATTTGCTTGGCGTAAGTGTGATTGGTATAGCTGTGGCGGTTTCTGAGATATGTATATTAAACCTATTTGAGGGCGGAGACATAGCCAATTATACAAAAATTTTTGCCCACAGATGCCCCGCCATACTAGGATCCTCTACACCAAATAACACGTTTATGTCTTAATTTGTTGCTTAGTTATAGCACTTTATCGGTTTCCGATTAATGGCATTTTTTGGGGGTGGCAGATGTCCAATTGCGCCCATCTGTAATATCAACCGTCTTACGGTGACAAAGAATACGTATAGCACTGAAACATTAACAAAACAAGGCACAACACAGCTGTGAATAAAGGTAGAAACGAAATAAATAGAAAAAGAGAAAATAAATCAAAAACAATGTGTGTATGCACTAACAAATTGTAGTGTTTAGAAACGTAACAACAAAATATTATGACAAATGACCCGGCAAAGGAATTGAAATTTATTAATGTACACTTTAAATGAAAACACAGCAATATAGCGTTAAAAACACGAATACTTAGCTTACAAATGAATCACGCAATAAATTCAGAATTAAAATTATTTAAATTTAATAAAATAAAAATGTATGTAAAAATATGCACAAAATTCACAGAGCCAACTTTTTTAAGACTTTACAGCTTGAAGTGTTGCCAAACTTGTTGCTCGTGGTGGATCACAAGCATTTGTACTTTTCGAACAATAACAAGAGTTTATTCATGACGAAGTGAATATTTTAACTTTGAATGTTTTAATAAAGGCGGTCAGATGTTTCATAAAATATTATGAATTTTCTCACCGTAATAAAACTTCATTTAAGAGATCTCAACATAGTAAACCTATTGTGCATAAGTTTGAAAGTCTAGAATATTATTTTCAGGAAAATAATTTCCCAAACTTCGCTTATGCAGCCTTTTTTATGTTAGAAAATATATAAAATTCAAACGTTTGTAAATATGAAAATACTTCACTTTCTCTTCAAAGTTTTACACTTGTACTCGTAGTATTTAAAAAGCTTTTGCCTGGTAAGAGTAAAAAATTAAAAAAGTGTATTTTTTTTTAATTTTTAAAGAATGAGATTTTAAGATATTTAGAGAACAATGTGACTTTAGGCTGCTTCCGAGTGAAGAGGATAGAATGATCCCAACCTAATGACTCTCATATTTTACGTTTTCAGGATCTCTTGAAGCTTTAGATCGGCCGTGTTAAGTTTGAATCATTCTTGAACATGGAGGTATAATGTTTTCTATATGTGATATTTATACATCTAATGATGTCCAATCCCAATCTTTGATGCCCAGCTCAAGAACTCTGACAAATTTGAGGAATAGCCTCCATCTTTTCCCCTTTCTCTTTATTCAACTGGAAGGATTTTGTTCTACGTGCCGTCAATATAACCCTAACGACACTCGGTATTTACGTTTATTCAAAGACCGACGTTACTGACACATTAAGATAATGCCAAATTCTAGTGTACACGACTGCTAAAACAAATGAAGTTTAAGAGTAGAATCTGAGTCGAATAATTAACACGATTTTGCACTGGGAAAGGAATGTTTGAAGCAAAAACAAAAATATGATATGGAACAATATAAAAAATATTTTATAAATCATACTTCCCCAAATCACATCATATAACTATTGGGTTGTTCGGAAAGTCATTTCGTTTTTTTGGGGAACATGAAAGACAGTTTTCGTATAATGAATAAATATTTTATTAAATTATATATTGGCCATTCTGGTCCAACACCCTTTGCCATCTTTCTGGCAGTAACATAATTCCCCTCTCATAAAAGTTTTGGTCCTTGCTGGCAAAAAACTCGTCCAGGTGGTTTTTGACATCTTCATTTGAGGTAAAGGTTTTGCCATCCAAAAAATTTTGCAGGGACCGGAACAAATAGTAGTCGGAAGGCGCCAGATCTGGAGAATATGGTGGATGTTGCAGTACGTCCCATTCAAGCTGTAAAAGTTTTTGGCGAGTGACCAAACTTGTGTGAGGTCTCGCATTATCCTGGTGGAACACTACACCCTTCCTGTTGATTAATTCGGGCCTCTTCTCTTTAAGTGAATCATTCAATTTGTCCAGCTGATGACAATAGACTTCTGAATTAATCGTTGTATTGTCCGGCAAAAGCTCAAAAAAAACGATTCCTTTGACATCCCACCAAACGGAGAGCATCACCTTTTTTTGGTGAATGTTGGCTTTTGACACGCTTTGAGCCGGTTCATCTTTTCTGCTCCATGACCTCTTGCGTTTAACATTGTTGTATACAACCCATTTTTCGTCCCCAGTAATAATCCGCTTCAAAAATGGATCATTTTCTAGACGTTTGAGGAGCGAATCACACGCGTCAACACGACGACACAAATTTCGCTCGGTAAGGACATGGGGCACCCACACATCGAGCTTCGAGGTTAAGTCCATGCCTTTCAAATGGCCATAAACAGTTGAATTCGACAAATTTAACCTCTCACCGATCTCTCGTGTGGTGATTCGCCGATTTGCATCAACTAATGCCTTTAACGCATCTTTGTCAGCTTCGACCGGCCTTCCAGACCGTGGTGCATCTTCGACATCAAAATTGCCGGATCGAAATTTTGCAAACCAGTTCTGGCACTGGCGTACTGTTAACACGCCTTCTCCATACACATCCGTTAATTTTTTTCCTCGCTTGGACAGCATTTTTACCTTTTCTGAAGTTAAAAAGTAAAATATGACGAAAATGCTGCTTATTGCTCTCCATATTTAAAAAGGCACCAACCAAAAACTACTGGGTAGAATTAATAGAAATTTTTCACACACAAGCCTTGCAATATCAGCTCTCATGACATATAATGGTTATGGGGCTTAAGTGTGAAGTTAGTTTCGAAAAAACGTAATTAAGTCCTCTGGCGGGAAAAAACGAAATGACTTTCCGAACAACCCAATATATACGTGGTGTGTTCAAAAAATAACGGGAATTTTCGTTTTTTGAAACAAATATTTATTCATTCGTCTACATTAATGTCGTCGCCTTCAAAATAGTTTCCATTCGATATTGTATACTAATACAAGAGCTTCTTCCAACCGTCGAAACACTGTTCAAACTCGATTTTTGGGATAGTCTTTAGCTCTTTCAGCGATGCGCTTTAATGTCATCTATACTTGCAAAATGACGACCCTTTAAGGTTCTCTTTATTTTTGGAAATAGGAAAAAGTCTCAGGGAGCCATGCCTGGCGAATATGGAGGATGGGGCATCATTACAGTATTGTTTTTACCAAGAATCCACGAATAAGCAACGAAATGTGAGCAGAATTGAACATAAGTGAGCAAAAGCCATGGATTGGTTTTCCACAAATCCGACGATCCGAACTTGTAGGTAATCCTCCTTATTGACAGTTTTACCTTGAGACAAGAATTCATGATGCACTATGCAATTAAAGTCGAAGAACATTTCCGTCATTGTTTGAACACACCTCGTATGTATATGCATAAAAACCCCGCTAGAAATATCAGATACAATATAATGAGGCCAGATAAAATTAAAAAATCATATCATTTTTATATATTATTTTATTTTAGAACCTTGGTTTTATATCGGGTATCGGGTGTTATATCGTATCTCGGGTGTGTTGATTTGTCTTTAGGTCGTGTGGACAAAAATGGTTATTTTTGGATCCATCTTCATCTCATTCATATAGCTGGCAACATGTTGCCACAGCATATAATTTGTTTGTTCACCTAGCGGTTGTTTGTAACACCCAAAACTAATCGGGATAGATATAAAATCATATATATATATATATATATATATCAAAATTATCACGACGCCGAGGCGGGTTGAATACCGAATTTCTGCCTGTCCGGCCGTCCGTCTGTCCGTCCGTCCTTCAAGTTATGTCATCTAACTTCCAAAGCTGGTAGAAATCGAACTTTATGAAATTTACATAGCATATTTCTCTGATATTAATGTGGCCTTCCGTTGAAAATGCGTAAAATCGGTATAGCTAATATAAGGATTTTCAAATTTCCGGTCGACTTAATACTGTTTATATCGCTCATTCTGTAACGTATCTTATTAAAATTAAGAGAGCTTACTTTCTTATTAATAATGTGGCTGTTTGTTTCAAATGTCTTTACCTGGTAATAATGTGTCCTGATGCCAAAAATGGTTAAAATTAGGTTAATAATTCCCCTAGCTCCTAGCCCCTAGCCCTCCTATGCCTAATGCAAAATTTTCAAACTTCGATATATAACAATATCTAACACATATTGGCAAAATTACAACTTAGCAAAAGTGAACGTATAATACTGGATAAACTATAGTTTGGTGGCGAAAACTAGTGAACTCGATCAACGAATTACCGCAGTCCCCATTTAATACATAAAATGATAAATAATGAATAAAATAAATAAATAAAAAATTAATAAATAATAATGAAAAATTAATATCCAGCATAGTGATATGTTAATATTTTAACGAAAATAAGTGTTTTCTTAACCATAAAGTCGCTTAGTGCTTAATATTAATGAAACCGGTCTAGACCATGATCTAAACCCCTTATTCCTAATATAATGGCTTCCATTTCTCTGGTTGACTTTTCCCTCATATACCTAATATATTTAATTAAGTCACTTTGGCTGATTTTATATCCGATATATCACTTGAGTTAATTTGGTAGATTTTAATATCTCGATACGAAGATCTCGGACACGAAGCAATAATAGTAACGAATGTACGTCTATGACCTATAATATAACTTAGGAAGATACCAAATATGATTATAATCCAATCACAAATTCGTCGAATAATGGATGTTGAATTGTTGCGCAACATTTTATAATTATATCATTTGCCGACAACTTAAAATATGCCCTCGTTTTGATCTTTGAAAATTGCGAGTGTATAAAATGTTCGGTTACACCCGAACTTAGCTCTTCCTTAATTGTTTCATATACATTTTTATCAACACCTAAAAGCATTTGCACCTGAACTTTAGCCTTCCTTACAAGCTACAAAATAATAATTTTATCAAATACATTTTGGTTGCCAAATTTAAGGTGTACATGAGAATTTCTGTTCATGTTAATTTTCAAAATCTGTCTTGGAAATAAGAGGCAGAAAAAAAACGTAATCCCTACTTAGCTTAGCGTAGATTAGGGTCACGGGCTGATACTCGAGGTGGGATGAAATTCTCGGAAAATGAGTTTACCAGAGCGGTTTACGCCTCTCCTCAGTGATCAGGCTCCAAGTTCCAGCTCCAATCCAAGATTAATGAATGATATAGGGTTCATTGCGAACCTAACTTAGGCGGTCTTTATAACCAAGGAATGTTACTCGATTTTTTTATACTCCCGCAATATGTTGCTACAGAGTATATTATCAGAGTATCGGCGTAAGGCCACGCCCAAAAATGCTATTCGAAATCGAAAACAGATAAAGTGCTATAACTAAGCTGTAGATTAAGATATAAACGTGTTATTTGGTATAGAGGATCTCAGTAGGGCGGGGCATCTGTGGGCAAAAATTTTTGGAAAAGTGGGTATGGCCCCGCCCTTAATAGGGTTAATATATGTATATCTCTGAAACCGTTAAAGCTATATCAATCAACCTTACTTCGAGTAAATTTCTCGAGCATCTCCTCATATGCTCTGAAAACAAGTGAAATCGGATAATAACCCCGCCCACCTCCCATACAAAGGTTATATTGCAAAGGAAAACTGCTAAAATTGCGTTAACTCGCTGAAACACTCAGAAACATTAAATCTTACAGCAAATATAATATGGAAGGTTTGCATAGCAATGTAAAATTTTTATGGTGGGCCACCTCCTACCGCGCACTTTTAGGAGAAATCCCATATCTCTAGAACCCCTTAACCGATTTCAACAAAATTTAGCATATGAAATTATATTTGCATTCTTATGTGACATTGTGATAATGGACGAAATTGGATAAAACCACGCCTACTTCTCATATAACACAATTTTAAGTTTCTTCTGATCCTTTCACTTTAAAGTAGATAAATCGAGCAGCAATTAAGGTATGAAAATCAAACTTTGTACAAATAGTGCCCTGAGGATATGTCATCTTATGCGTAAAAATAGTTGAAATCTTATTATAACTTTTCAAGCCCCCAGATGCCCAATAAATGGACCTCAGTACCTCTATCTGACCTTCGTCGTAATGAAATTGGAAGATTATCTTTTCTTGATAATAATGTTCTTTTGTGTCACAAATGGGGAAATTCGGGTGAATACTTCCCCTAACCTCCATATACCTAATATAAGAATTTTCAACCTCCGGGTAAGCTTTATACCATATATAACGGTCAATATATGGGTTATCTCTTTGAAATTTAGAGAGGGTCTCTTTCTGATAACAGTGGGTCCATGTGCTTAAAATGGATAAAATAAGGTAAGCACTTCCCCTAGCCCCCATGTACCTAATATACGGATTTTCAACCTCTGGGTAGACTGTATACCATATATTTCGGTCAATATGTAAGATATCTTAGCAAAGTTAAGTGAACGTGTAATATCGGATATACCATAGTTAACCGCCGAAAATGTGTGAAATCGTGCCCTAATATACTTGAATAATGAAAAGAGTTAATGTGATCAGTGCAGATCTTCCTATAACCCAAAAATTCCCGATATAAAAATTCCACCTTTTTCGACTTTCCACCTGACTTTAAACCGTTTATGTTGGTCAATATGTGTGGTATTTTAATGAAATTAAGTTACATGTAATTAAGCAGATATGTTTTCTTAAGCACAATATGATTTCGCGCTAAATATAAAAGAAATCGGTCTACACCGTGGTCTAAGCCCCATATTCCTAATACAATGATTTGCTTTTCTCTGGTTGACTTCTTCCTCATATATCTAATATATTCATTAAACCAATTGGGCTTGTATCACATACATATATCACTTTTGAGTCAATTTAGTAGATTTTAATTTAAATATCTCTGACACGAAGCAAAATATAGCAAATACATGAAAGTACATGAAAAGTATATGAGTCTATGGCCTGTAATATAAGTTAATAAGATACCAAATATGATTGCAATCCATTGACAATTTCTTCGAATAATGAATGCTGAATTCTTCCCCAATATTTTTTAATATAAAGTTATGCCAGCACATGAAAACATTTCCCCGCCCTTGATCCTAGCACATTGCTAGAATTTAAAATAATCGGTTACACCCAAACTTAGCCCTTCCTTACTTGTGTTTTTTGTTAAAGAGTGGCAGATGGCAACTTTAAATATCAAAGCAGTCAAATGTTATGACTCTCTGCATGTAAGATAGCTTACATATATGGACACAAGATGAGTGGGAAATTGGTAAACTGTTAACGGCGATAACATCGAAAGGATCGCGCTGATTTGGAAGGTAAGATTATCAAAATTTAGTTAGCCGTAGTATTTGCGTAGAAAGAATTTGTAAAATAACACGCAAACTGCCACCATTTTTAGTTAGTGCAAAGGGGACGGTATACATTCCCAAACGTTATATATAATTAAACTTGTATATGAAATTTTAGAAACATCAGTAAACAAGCTACATTTTAAATATCTCAAGGACGTGAAGTTCGGTCGCACGTTTCACTCATTGGTCAACTCATTATGTTTAAAGTCAAACATACGGATGCAAATTATTACCCAGTTATCAAGGAGGTATGCAACATCGAATTCACAGATTTTCGTAACTCTTCTGATGAGATATTGAAGAGCAAGTGTTGGAAAACCAATATGGACCTCGATATTATAATATATGTAAATATTTTACACTTATTCAAATTTATATACATTTATACTTGCATATATATATATATATACATATGCACGTTTGCAATGCACATAGGTACATAAGTACAATGTACATATGTAAATAACGGTTTGCCATAATTCCTAAAAATAATTTATTGAACTTACTAAGTTAGAAATCATAGTCAAGCAGTATCTTCATCATGACATTACTATTACGCGTACATTATTGCGCCTGCGCTGCCACCAAATTGCATAAATATATATATATTATGTATATTTATTATTATATATATATATATGTATACCATGTAATATTGTCAATGAAAAATAGTGACCACCATGTGTCAGTGGATTCCCTTTTTAGCAGTCTTCTTCCCCCACAGCCTCACATGTTCATGCGTGCCAAAATGGCACCGAAGACATACGAGTACGCAATGGCTTCAGTAGCACCAACCGTTTACAGGCGGCAGCATTAGTAAATATTTGTTCAGACATTGCGGTTGCCAGCAGGCCAGTCATTTATTTGATTGAAATTTCGGAATATTTTCACATTTTTCTTGATATTCATGGCTCCTTGACGGCGCCAAACATTTTCATAGTCTGAAACACTCAGACCTCGCAGTTTAAGAGAGTGCAACAGAAGCGAGATTTTATTAAGATACGAGAAGATATGAATACCAGCAAGTATGCTTGACAGGTGTCTCCTGGAATGCTTATGTTGCACACTGTCGAATAACATACGGTGACATAACGGAAGGATGGCACAGTTACTAAAAATAACGAAGAAGTCGTGTTTGAAGGTGAGAAATTATACAATGGTCCGGATAGGAAAAGTGAAAGTTTGATCTTTGTGGAAAAATCAATAATGGAAAATAGCGAAGCCTAAACGGAATCTTGAAAACCAAAAATGTCAGCAAATGTAATAATGAGTCATGTGGACTTCTGTTCTTTAACATGCCACTGAACGCCTAAATATATGTGAACACGTGATTTCATGTGTTAAGTGTAAGGGATATGTCCTTTATGTAGGATGTAGTAAACAATAAATTTGCGTGCATGCCTTGACCCGAAACACAAATGAATAACAAGAATAATGGCAGGAAAAAATGGCACAGCTCTGATACATCTACATATATAAATAAGTATCTATGTACATATGTAATTGCAAGTTACTAACTTTATACCATCACAATTTTATTTTCAAGTTCGAATTCTATAGATGAATGAAGAAACAGTTAAAATTGGAATATACCTTGCCTTACCTTATTGCCGTAATTTCAAATAGATTGAAACGTTTCCCAGAACTTTTCTGTTAAATTTAATAAAATGATATTCATGTTTAATTGAATGAATGATAATAAAAAAAATATGGATGAGCTAAGTGCGCGCGGAACGAAATATCAAAAATTTGTTAATACCTGCTTGATTGTGATGTGATGTTATAATACCAAAAACCGTTATCTACCAAAAATTAAATTGGCCTGACGAATTATAGCAGATGTTTATAAGAAATAGCTATTGTTTATGTTGACAACTTTTTATAGCAAAATTTTTCTGGATTATACAAACAAATTTTATAATATGGAACTCCTGTTTTGATAAAGTTAAACAATGTTTGACTGAAGTTAACTCGTCTACGCATCCGAGACAGTCGGAACGGATTTATACTCGACGAAAAGGCATTATTTCATATAATTTTTTAAATGCATTATATGATGTTCCCAGCATTACATAAAATATTAGAAAAACATTTAATTATCCCTTTCTCTCTAACTTAATTTATAAACTCATTGACTCATCACAAATTACTATTTTTAACCTCATCTGAAATCTTTTTATTAATATTCCAATTTTAGAATTCCTTAAATATATTTATAAAGTTTTCAAAATCGATATTTTGTAAAATTTCGTGTCGTAAATTAGATACTGCATAGAAAAATATTGAAACCACATAAAAATTCAGTGGGGCAACATTGAGAAATTTATTTTTCAGCTTCAGCACTTATCAATTCTTTTAAAACCTTACTTCATAACTTTCACATCGCTTGAGAAAAAATTATTAAAAAAACAACGCTGGAATTCAAATCCATGTAAAACTCACTTTTTATTGGTCAGTTGAAAAAAGTTTAAACCGACATTTTTCCTTCAATACTGTAGATACAATATTTAAAAAATTTTTTTAGAAAAAATGCAAGCATCTTCATTCAACCTCAGTTACTTTTACACAGCAGTTGTTTCGCTTTGATTTGACCATTATTTCTGCAATTTGATTCATTTTCAATAATTATATTTGTTCTTTTAGATATTTCGCAAAATTACCCCTTTCAAACCGATGCCTGCAATAAAACTTGAAGAAGAAGACGAAATATCCAATAATAATCTCGACGTGACTTCGGGCTATGCAGAACCGTCACTACGAAAAACGCAGTATACACAAAATACGGAAAGCGAAACTAGTAATCAAAAATGTAATTTCAAGGAAAATAAACCCGTCCAAGATTTTGAGACATCATCGGCATACGAGGCTGATATAGAAAATTTAAGTTTAACCGATATCGAGAGTAACACTATGCTGCAAAGCCTGACGACGCGCTTGTTTCTAAACTCCGACGGCTATGAATTTCGACGATTAGAGCAACCGCGTGGCGACTCCGTTTCCGATGAAATAGTATATGAACCCGAAATCGTTACACACAAGATTGTCTTCGAAAAAGTCCGATATAATAAGAACATACGCTATTTCCGTCGCACTCCGTCCAATTTGAGCTTAGACAACGTTAACGACATGAAACACAATGAGAGCACATTAAAAGTGGATCCGCTCACTGATCCACTAAAACGAACTAACAATGCCGCCGAAGCTAAATGCAACCACAATGACGGCAACATGCATCAACCACCAGCCGTCCAGTCTTTTTCACAAAATATACCCGCTTATGTGCCTATCAATGTAATGAATTTGGAAATTAAAAATCCTGGAAAATTCGAAAGTGTTGTTATAGTAGAGCAGCGTGATCGCTTTGATAAACTGATGCCCGTTGTCAAATGGGATATTAATGGCAACTCGCTGGACGATGATTTTTACATTGACGACAGTTGGAATGATTCTACGGATATGAATTGGAATAATTCTAGTGAAAAACATGTTTCCCAATTCCAATTAGATAGGGAATCACAAAAGTCCAGTTTTCGCTCCAGTTCCACGACATTGGAGACATGGCTGGATGAGGACTTGCTCGGCAGTTCCCTTAACGAGCGACTCCAATTCACTGGTGGCAATCTATGTCGGTCCAAGGTGTAAAGCAACGCTGCATTACATAATCGTGAAGTTGTGATTTCAATGTATTACTACAAGTATTTAATAGTATTCTATTTGTTAATATTGTTCATATATCTACCAGCAACGGATATACTCGTATAGCTTATATTACACACATACAAGCATAAAAACTTTGTACCTACATACATATGTATCTAAGAAAGAAATTGTGTCTTAAATTAAGCAATAATATGTACTTATTTATGAATTATACCGAATGTGTATATATTTTCATCTCAGCGCTCCTCTAATTTGTACTACTAATAAATTAATATATACATACACATATATCATCATAAAAATATACTGCATGTATGGAATATACTATATGGGCTGAAAAGGTCTTTGACCTAACAATGAAAGAACGTTTCTTGGAATGAAAATAAGGCAGTATTCTTCGATATAATTTCCATCTAGAGCAACGCTTTGATCTAACGGTTCTCCAACATTGTGATAATTGTTTGATAGTAGGAAGCTTCAAGGCCTTCAAAATATTCTTTTGTTTCCTGAATAGTGAGCCACTTTTCCTGAACAGAGTGCATCATTTGTGGTGGTACGGTAATGGCGAAGTTAAGAAATCAATACTAGAAAGTTCAATATGTTGGGACAGATTTGCCGTATCACATATCATTTTATCAATACACCAAATTACAAGTTTTTCCATTGAAATCAGAAGTAGCAGAGGTAGCACCACTTCGGCTAATAACTTGAGAACGATTAGATGAAATGTCATGAGACGTTGACGGCATTCTAGCGGCCAAAGAGACCCATGTAGAATGTTAGTATGTAGTATGTATAGTATATATGTAGGTATATAATACGTCAGTATAATTGCCAACTTAATATGAAGCTACAAATTCATTATGTTATTTTCAACATGCCGAAGGCCTATAGTAATAGTAAAAGTGCAAATTGTCTTTCTCTAGATTCTGGATTCGATTTCATTTTCAAAATTTTCCTAATAATGGCCGATCTTCGCCTGGTAAAACATTTTTTTTTGCGTATTGATTTTCGATCTCGAAATTATACAAAATTATGGATATTTGTAAAACTTGTATGAAAAATGTATATAAAATGATGATGATTTTGTCGAAAATTTTAAATATTATAGTAAAATAACACGCAATTCTTCCCATTTTCGAATCCACATTTCTTCTCGATGATCACGCGCTGTCTTTCTGATCTCCAGATGCGACAGTTAAGCTTATTAACATTGCCGTCGTGAAGAAAGTATGCTCTCATGGAATATTATAAGACTGCTGATCCCATTTGATGTTCTCGAACTGAGTTGAACATTTTCGGCTGCGGTAGTTTCACAGCGTCTGTGCGTACAGTAAGGCGACCGCTATAGTATCAAGTATTTTGCCAATTTCAAATAATTTCTGTCAAGATTTCCAGGGAGAAGAGTGCAAATAACAAATAATCCAATAACATTTATATACGAGTAACCTGCAGTTGAAACGTTAAACTAAACCGAAAAATCCAAGTTCACGTGGATATCTAGAATTAACTGCCTAAAATCGAAATGGTCAGAAAAGCATCAGAATTACAACAATTGTTTGCAAAAAGGGTTCAGAACGAAAGCACAATTTCGCTTTCAAATCCGTTGTTTTCCATAAACACACGTATGAGTTATTCAATTTGTTCCTGAGAATATAAATTGAGCTAAGCAGCTATGTATCTGTATCTGCTTTGAATTAGTATTAGACCAGTAAATGTGATAATTGACACTTCTAAGGACATCAATATGTAATAAATACCAGTTGCTTGAATGGGAAAAGACCTGTGCATATAAGTATTTATATTTCTTAGAGCATATATGTCCTAGGCGAATATAATGTTTATTTATGGATGGACATACTTGGGATAATTTAGTACATACGCTCACCACTGCACAATTGTTGAAATACTTAATTTACACAACGTAAGCATTTTTCATTAATTAAAAATGGTCGAATATATATTGGGTTGTTCGGAAAGTCATTTCGTTTTTTCCCGCTAGAGGACTTAATTACGTTTTTTCGAAACTAACTTCACACTTAAGCCCCATAACCATTATATGTCATGAGAGCTGATATTGCAAGGCTTGTGTGTGAAAAAGTTCTATTAATTCTACCCAGTAGTTTTTGGTTGGTGCCTTTTTAAATATGGAGAGCAATAAGCAGCATTTTCGTCATATTTTACTTTTTAACTTCAGAAAAGGTAAAAATGCTGTCCAAGCGAGAAAAAAATTGACGGATGTGTATGGAGAAGGCGTGTTAACAGTACGCCAGTGCCAGAACTGGTTTGCAAAATTTCGATCCGGCAATTTTGATGTCGAAGATGCACCACGGTCTGGAAGGCCGGTCGAAGCTGACAAAGATGCGATAAAGGCATTAGTTGATGCAAATCGGCGAATCACCACACGAGAGATCGGTGAGAGGTTAAATTTGTCGAATTCAACTGTTTATGGCCATTTGAAAGGCATTATACGAAAACTGTCTTTCATGTTCCCCAAAAAAAACGAAATGACTTTCCGAACAACCCAATAGAATATGTATATACATGTATCACGTGTATATTTCAACGAGTACGTTTGTATGGAAGCTTTAATTTTTTAAAGCATATTAAAAAAATTCAATGTACTTTATGAGCAAAGAGGGGCACACACATACAAACATATCTCGTTGTTTGTAAAAATATACGCATATACACATATGTATCTTTCTGAAGACCATTGCTACTGAAAGTTTTTCGACGTAAAAGCAAGACGTAGTATCCAACACACACACGCTTCCATGCCATCCATACAAATATAATATTAATCATAAAGCGACACAAAAGTGCGCTCTGCACGTGCCAATCGCGCGTGAGAAACGTCTGCTCATTGCCTTTCCCACGCTTACGATTATTTTGTTTGAGGTTACTTTGATGCGTTCAACCGTCATTGCCGTGGCATCGGCGAGAGGCAACCTGGCAATGCAGCACATTGCTTGTTGGGGTGGCTTTTCGCCTCATCAATACTCGTGTATGTAAGTATGTGTAAGTGTTAGTATTATTTGATTTTGAACAAATAAAAAAACGAATATGCACTCATGGTGATTACTCAGAGATCACAAACATCACAAGTCTAGTCGGGGGTGTTTGATACACGTATTGTGTGAATGTGTTTGATACAAAACAACGGCACATATCCATACATACAGTTTGTCACTTAATTGTTTACAAAATGAATGAACATGAAAAATCAGTTTTAGGCTTAGATTTTAATAACAGAAATAAAAATTTTCATTTTATTTGTTTATAATGTTAAACTATAGGTGAATGTATCTTTATATCCATTTAATCCATTGAAGCACAGCAATTTCAAAAGTCAAAACGTAAACTTAAAATAAACAATAAAATGTACATCAAGACGACATCTAACACAAGACGAAAAGCGAGACGAGACAACATCATGGAAATATTTTAGGCGATATGACAAAACTTGTATGATTGTAATGACTGGGGAGTGAATTGATAAAAATCTCATTAAGTTGATTTATTTTAATTACCACAAAGGAACGTCACCTAAAAAATTATCTGAAATGTTCGCAATTAAACTTAAAATAATTTATAATATAATTAACCGCGCTGAAAAGAAATTTGAATTAGAATTAGAATTAAAGCACTCAGGAGGCAGATCATCGAAGCTTAATAGATGCGACCAATCAAAAATACCTAAGAATATTAACAAAAACGCCAAAAAAAAAGAGTTTGAGACAGATGGTGTCTTTATTGGAAGATGCATGTGGAAAGACAGTGTGCAAGAAAACCGTCGGAAAGGTTCTAAAAATCCATATATGTTCATCGAAAATAGCGTGGAAGAAACATTTGTTCTTTGCACTGAATATTGAAAGACATTTGAGCTTTTCGATTGCCAGACAGCCAGCAAAGTTCATAGTATATTTTTTGTCAAGAGATTAAAATTGTTATGTACTACCATGATGGACCAAGCAAGGTTTGGAGAAAACCCAACACAGCTCTGCAACAAAAGAATATTATACCCAGTAATAAAGTTTGACAAGCTTTCTGTTAAGTTTTGATGGTATGCCTTTCTTAAGATGCTGTTGAGCTGCATTTTTTCTATGATGTGGTGACGAAGGAGTATAAGGAGACTAACCCAAAACACAGGTCTCTGTTGTACATTATCTAGATCTTATACAATTGCAGAAAAGCACACCCGCGCAGAGCTCCTCTTTAATCCCCTTGAAAATTTGTGGTCGTCTTTGAATAAAAGAGTGGCTAAAAGAAGGTCAGCAAACAAAACTTCAATCAATGCTTTCCAAGAGGAGTGGATTAGAATACCTCTAGTTTATAACCTGGAAAACTTAATCCATCTAATGACACGTCATATATGTGCTTGCCTCTATCCGAATGACCGATATACTAAATACTAAGTCAAAATTAGCATTTTCTACTTAGTTGTAGCCTTACATAATAAAGATGTTTGCATTTTGCAAAGAATTCATTGATAACACAATATTTGAGTTAATGTATATTTTGTTGTTGTTTTTAAGTTTCTGTTTGAACCTTTTAAATTTTAATACCTTAAATATATTTAAGATACATTCACCTATAGTATTACGAAAAAGGAAAATAAACACTTTTATTTCTGTTATTAAAAGCCAAGCCTAAAACTGAATTTTCATGTTGTTTTCCATTTTGCAAACAATTAATTGACACACTGTATAAAAGATATATAAGTAAACTGGGTAAAAGTTTTACTCACGGGTGAAAAATGTAAGTAGTAACTGGTAAGAATCAGTTTGAGAAAGAGATTATCTTCATTTATTTATTGTTCTTTTATCGGATGCAAACTTGTTGACTTACATATACATATTCGTATGTAAGTATGTATCTGTTTTGAGTGCACAAAAATTGACAAAATGGTGGACCTGTTGAATAGCAGTAGAGAACTTAGGTAAATTTGTAAATCTAATGGGAATAAACATTAGATACCGAAATACCACTTACATACGCTACATGTTCACAAATTTGTAATATGTTTCTAAAAAATGTATTGTCGAATCATGGTTCCACTTTGTCAGAATGGTTTTGAAGAAACTACATACATATGTAAATAGAAAAGGACACTATTTATCAGCCTAATTGGCTCAGTTTAAGGTTGCCTACAAAATGATGAGTAAAATGAATATTTCTAAATAAAAAAGGTTTCAGTGAGTTGACAAATTTCATCCAAAATTTTGGGTAATTTTCTCAAAGCTAAAGTTTTTTGCCAAAGAAAATGCCAATTTAGAACTATTAAATTTTGAACTCAATAAACTCTGTTAATAGAGTCAAACGAAGCATACCGAAACAAAATTGATTCAGAGTTTGTCTATCTACCACCAGCTGAAGAGCTAAATTGATAGAATAATCCATTTAAATAAAATAATATTTTTCATACTGTTATAAAAAATAAAGAAATATCGAAAGTCTAACTTTATATTTTCAAATACCACTTTTCTATTTCAAAATGAAAATACATTGGTTTCGCATCTTTCACTATATTACCTTCTCTGGTGTCGTATTTGTTGTTGCCTTCATGAATCCTTTTAAATATGCTTTAAAGAAACCATGACAAGCGAACCACCAGTTATGCGTAATTAATTTCTTCATGAGAATAGTAGATCCACTTTAATATTTGACATCAATGTATAATATGCCTAATGTCCTTTTCTTCTTTTATGTAATCACTTCTGCCAGCTCTTTACTCTTCCTTGCCAAGTTTATTTCTCTGGGCGCATTTGAAGACATCTACAGTTGAAAAATTGGTATTTTTAGGGAAAAGGTCAATTAAAAAAAAAATTCATTGCTTGAATTATATTCTGTAAAGTGAAAGAATCAGATGGACCTTAAATTTGTGTTATATGGGAAGTAGGCGAGGTTGTTTCTACACTACCATTCATTTCTACCATCTTCACACTTTGACATAAGGATTACATCGTGATATTATGCAGTGTATTTGGTTGAAATTGGTAGAACAGTTCTTGTGATAGGAATTCGCCTAAAGGTGGGTCGTGCCGCTCCCATAAGCATAATAAGTTATGCTTACTAGTGTGTTTTCTTTTTAGTAAACTAAGCTAGAGAAAAAGAGATTTTATTACTAAACTAGTCGTGAAAAAACATTCTGGCATGAAAGCTATGTCTATATATATCAACATACACGCATACATATGTTGATAAGGGTAATAGATCTGTCGAAAATTATACAACTAATCTGAATACATTTTTCTTATAAGGGACAATAGTTTGAATACAGACTTGATGACATTTCTAACCAAACACAATTAATCTCAGAGATACATTCCTACATAAAATAAATGGATCATCAGGCTCTTCGGGCAGATTCATTTAATTTTTTCAATTTAAAATTACTATTGCATACATATATTTTCGAATATTCTTCAAATGTAGCGAGGACACTATTGAGAATAAAAAAGAAAAAACATGTTTGGAATTACACTCAAATGAAATGGTTCTTTGTATTCAATTAGTCACATCACTCAAGTTGGAAAGGGGAGACTTTGGATGAGGATGGCTGTGACCATTATTATGAGACTAAAAAATGTTTAAAAGGTAAACTGTGCTAAATTTGGAAAACATGCATTAACAGTTACTTTACAGAAGTATATGTAGCTATGTGCGCGTTTAACTCTTAAAATTGAAATGCGTAAATGTCTCGATTTAATTGTACACAGAATTAATATTGCTTTTAAAATTCTGTGAGACCATTTCAATTGTGACGTGAGAAAATTGATCACTTAATAGCTTTTGTGAATGAAAGGTAATAAACACAAGAATCAATGAAAAATTATTAACTTGTGCTCAACTCCTAGCAATCCTACACAAAGAGAACAAAGAGAACTCTAATAACTCAACCCATTCCTCGTAGCAAAGCTACATAAATAAATTCATGCTCATGTTCATGAAAATGTTCTCGTGGCTTTGATTCGTAAACAGTAAAGAGTCGGTAAGAATTGACAATCAATGCTTTGTCCATTTCAGTTTTTTACGTACATACTGTACGGAGTGATGCAGCGAATTGATGAAAATGGATGAGAAAAAAAAAGATAGCGATCATCCTGTTCAAGTATTCCCACAACACGAACACGATACATCAGCAATTATCGAATGATTGATACGTTCGATGCGATTGATTCAAAGTGTTTTCCGTAGACAAGTATGTACGTATACGCACACACACGCGCAAGAGAATACTGTTGAGCCACTCAAAGGCTCGTTTGCACACGTTGCGCCAATTTGATTTTAATTTTTAATTGCAATCGAACACGTCATTGTGTCGTTTAACCATTCGTGAAACCGATGACGGTCGCCGCTTTGGCTTTGAAGTGTCATTATCAAGGTATCGATTCCCTCTCTTCAGCCACTCCACACAGTGAATGAGTGGCTGTTGTTGTTGCGCGTTACACACAATGACCGCTAGATCCCCTGCGGCACTAAATTTTCACTCTATCAGCATATTTGTAACTGTAGAAATGCTAGCCACAAGCAAAATGCGCATAAACAGAAAAATTGAGAGATTCTCTAATTCTACGCGCATCTGCAGACTGATACACGAAGTGTACTTATGTTTGAGATGTGTGTGGGTACTTATTGAATACTTGAATTTCCTATGACCTTAATTTACATTATATCACATTTACATTACATGCGTTTATAGGTGTGTATGAAATTCGAAACACATTGACAAGTGCAAAAATTAAAATTATTTATGATTGCAAATATTGTGTATAATAAATAATTCAGAAACTGTGGCGAAAATCACCAACGGCTCTATGCTTACGATCGTTACACTTTTGGACATCTCACCCACTTAAATGTGCTATTTTGAATGGACGTGACCCGAATGTAATTGAAGCGATATATCTAATTAACGTTCATTGTTCGAAACAAATGCTTTCAGCGTAATAGCTGTAGAGAATATTTTAAGAGATTTGAAATTTAATTGAGTGCTCAAGGGCTGCGCTTTTAACATCGATATAGAATACATGTATTTAATTGTTTACCAAAAGGTATGTGTGTGAAACGTATGCAATTGCAAATGAAGTTCTCATCCCGAAAAACTGTATTTTTGAAAATATTTATTTTTACGTAATATTTATTGAATACAGTTGAGTTGTCTATCTCTTCTTTTCATTTCGATATGAAACGTAATCAAACTTTCACATTGATTAAAATCATATATCATAATTGTAGTTCATATACTTACTGACTTTTTAAGCAGCCATTATAGCATGAATGGATTTCCGAAAATTCAAATTAATTAATATATTGTGTAGAAATCGAAGATTCAATTCACATCTTTTAAATATTTCTATGGAAGTAAATAAAGCAAGTAACGAAGGGCTAACTTCGACCGCAGTCGAATATTTTATAATTTTGCAATTTGCAATGACCAAAAGCGGTGAAATATTTTTGGGCGTTGGCAAAACTTTATATTAAAAAAGTGAAGAAGGATGTAATCCAACATTTTACACTCCCGCAATTTTCGAAGATCAAAACGGGGACATATCCTAAGGTGTCGGCAAAGGGTATAATTAAAAACTGTTGCGAAAGAATTCAACACTCATTGTTCGACAAAACCGTGAATGGATTACAATCATATTTGGTATCTTATTAAATTATATAACAGGTCACAGACTCACATAGTTTCATTATTAAATTTTGATTCGTATCCGAGATATTAATATTAAACTCAACCAAATTAACTGAAATGAGATATGTGCGATATAAACTCAAGCAAAGTGGCTTAAATAAATACCAGAGAAACGGAAATCATTATGTTAAGAATAAGAAGCTCAGAACACGGTCTAGACCAATTTCAGTCATATGTGTGCTAAAACTTGTTATGGTTCAGAAAACATATCCACTTAATTTCATTAAAATATCAAACATATTGACAAACAGCGAAAGTTTAAAGTCAGCTGAAAAGTCACAAATCAATTTATCTGGTATATTTGGTCTAGGAGAAGGTCTGGGCCGATTGCATTAACTTTTGTAATTACTCAAGTACACTACTGAACATTATTACACGCAATTTTGTGAAAGTAACTCACACACTGACCAATATATTCCGCATAGAGTCTGCTAGAATAACGAATATCATTATATGTGGTTTATGGGAGCTGGGATAATTCGTTAACCGATTTAGTAGTATTACACGTTCACTTAATTTTGCTAAGATATTTTACATATTGATCGATATGTAAGATATGGGGCTAGGGGAATTATTTACCCGATTTTATCCATTTTTGACACAAAAGCAATTTATTATCATGGAGAGAGAATCTTGGAATTTCATTACGATATCTCATATATTTACACTTATATATGGTATAGAGCCTACCTGAAGATTGAAAATCCGGATATTAAGATAACATAAGGATGCAAATATAATGGTACATAAAATATTTGATTGCAATGGGTATAGCAGCTGCTGAAATACGGGATTTCTCCGAAAAATGGGCGGTGCCAAACTCCTTTTTCAACTTTTACACGGATTATGCATCCCTTCCGTTTCGGACGTGTTTCTTTAATGAGTTAATTCACTTTTATTAGTTATTAACATAACCGTTGTATTGGGGATGGGCGTGGTTATTAACCGATTTGACTTATTTTCCTAGGATATAAGGTGGTGCTAGTAGGACTGGTTCTGCGCAAGTGTGGCCGATTTAGCTTTATTGGTTGGTGAGATATTTACGTTGAGCCTATTAGGGGCAGAGTTAAGTCCACCTTTAAAAAAATTTTAACCCACAGATGCCCCTCATTTCCGCGATCCCCTGTATCAAATTACAATTTTGTAAACTGTAATTGTAAAATTGGAAATTGTAACTGTGAACATAAATTGTAATGTAAACTGTATACAATACAGTTTTGTATCTTAATTTTTTGCTTAGTCATAGCACTTTAAAATTTTTTTATTAACAACATTTTATGGGTATGGTAGTATATCAATTTCGCCCATCTCTAATGTTAATCTTCTCAGATTGAAAAAGAACATGTGTACGAAGTTTCATCAAGATGCCTAAATTTTTACTGAAGTTACTTGCACGAGCGGACGGCCAGACAGATATTCGAAATTCAACTGGTCCCGATATCCTCATCAATTTGAAATATATAACTCTAGCTCGCTTAGTATTAGATGTTACAGACAAATAAGCAGCGAGATGAAATAATTTGAGGATCATCGATAATACTTCTCGTTTAATAAACGTTAAAGTCTGTTCTTTGATAAGGGTAACAAGAATATATCTCTCTTTGTATTCCTGGGGTGTTATCGTATGAACGCCCATTCACGTAGAGAAAATCTTAACTTAGCATTTGGTATGGTGGCCATATGGTCCCGAATAAGTCAATGGTTGGATTGTTACTTTTTTGTAGCTGAAGTTCTTACACAAGGCCATCATTCTAACAATAATTATTTCAAAAGTAGTCTATTTGGTACAACGTACTGTTCGACACATTATTTTCTGATTGACCGGATTGAGATCTAATCAAGGCAAATACAATTTTGACACTAAGTATACCATAATAAGTGAAGTGATTAAGTCAACTTTTAATATTTTTTCTCTTTTTGAATAAACTTCCATAACGAAGGGTAAACCTGTTGCATTGTTGATTAGCATTCCCACAGAGTAATAGCATGCCATTACCTGACTGCTTGGACCCTCTAATTTCATGAGGTAAATACATATATATATATACCTTTAATATTTGATATTTACACCGTTGTGCTTAAGATTTTCTTAGTTTACTAACATTGAAAAACCATGTTTGTTATTTTTGTTCTTCCAATTTTACTACAACTTTGTACGAATTCGCATTAATTACATCTATCTAAAATCCGTTAAGCTCTAGATATGCGCTCTAGATTATGCAAAACTAAAATAGTAAAGCACTAAACATCTATTTTTTGTATACAAAGGGAATTGTATTTTGAGAATGGGAAATACATTATTTGTATGTAAATATGTATGACCTATCTTTTTGATTGACCTAATCGTTCTACATTGCAATGAGATAATGTAAGAGAAGAAAAGATTCTTAATCGCACACATAACAGCTGATATACAGACACCTGTTTGGAGGACTGAAAATCCACATAATCTTTGTAAACAGGAATATGACCTTGAAAACGCATGCAACAGATGTAGGCCAATTCACTTGTTGGGGCCGCACACGACTGGCGTTAGTTCAAGTCGCGTGCTCCACGCGTTTGCATGTGGCCAGCAGCAGGAGACAGATAAACAGAATGGCGCAGCAGCACGTAGGCAGCACAAGCCTGGTTTTTGTTTTCGTAGAAATGTCAAGTGGCTACCGTGGATGCAGCATCGATAACAGAGAGCCCTTCGTGTATCATGCTCGCGTTGTGTCAATCAACCAGCGCTAATTTTTGCTTGAATCAAACACATTCAGAGATACATAAAGATATTTATTAGTACAACAATAAAGTAAACAATATCAGAATTCCTTGTAACTTGTTACGCTCTTAGTTGGTCTAATAGCCACCCCGTGCAACTGAATGCTCTTTTTACCACCACAACAAATGCACCAATAGCAAATTGACACTGAGAGAACATATGCTCGGCGCTCTCACATTGTTTACCCACCGGCGAGGATCAACACGCTCTCAACCCAAACCCTTTAAGTTTGGCGTCTTTCCATGGCCTTCTCCGACGCTGAGGGCTGTGACGTGTGCTCAATGCCATTGAACGTTGGCGTACTATTACAATCTGTATACATATCTGTATACATATAGACAGGCTTTAGACTGGTTGTCACCACCTTTGTCAGCGAAGCCTACTGAAACATGCTTGCTATAGCCAGGGGGTGGTTTGAGGCTAGATTTTATTGGCGGCAATACAACGAGCTTTGAGCAGGATTTGATAAACGGGACAGGGGTTCAGGATATGCCGGCACACGCAGGTCGCACGTTGGTCATGCGCTGCAAAATCAGTCGAACGGCGTTCGTACACACGATAAGTCACGTGTGGCTTCTAGCTCTGATAATAATTAAACAAAAATAAATACATAGTTGGTTTTCATAAAGGCATCAACTTGACCACAAATTCATAACTTTAACCTGTTCATTTAAAATAACTGTGTATTGTAGATTTCTGTTACGCAAAATGGAACACAGTCTTAACAACAATACCCCGATCCATTGGGGCTACGGAGTTGCTCCTGTACCAGCTACGCCTCATAGTCATTGGGCTCCACCACCCCAAAATCATAGCTTGAAGCGAGCATTGTCCGAAAGTGATTGTGATGAACTCTACTCCGAAGAATCCTCGAAGGAACAGTAAGTAACCTTTCTCTTCAATTGAAAGAAAGATGCTAAATTTTCTTTTTCTTTTGAAAATGTAGAGTTTCTCCCAGCGAAACTGGAAGTTGTCAGTTATTGACACGTAAGAAAAGACGAGGGGTCATTGAGAAGAAGCGACGGGATCGCATAAACTCTTCACTCACCGAGTTGAAACGTCTCGTGCCCTCGGCTTATGAGAAACAAGGTTCTGCTAAATTGGAGAAGGCTGAAATCTTGCAATTAACCGTGGAACATTTGAAAAATCTACAATCAAAAGGTAAATTAATTTAAATGCGTTCACATAAGCTCTTTATGTGAAAGCTCATATACATACAGCTCATATTCATATATGCAAATATGTCGCAACGATATTCGCATGCGCATGTTTGAAAAGTTTTTGACACAGAACAAATTAAATCGTGGAAAAATGTGCGAAGAAAACATTCGTCCCGGAAATGTGTTAAATAAAACACTACTTGTTGAAGACATGAATTACTTAAATCTTCCTTCGAAATGTAAGGTGTTTTATGAGAAAATAAATATATTGTGATGTAAATGTATTGTGCAAAAACAAACTGACTAAACTGACTAAGCCGCCAAAAAAGTAACAAGACTCTACGTGCACGTATTAGCGAATAAATCGAAATCAACTGAACATTTATTAAAATAATCAGGTAATTGCTTACGAAAATTTTTAAAACCAACGAACCCTCCGAAATAAGAGATGTAACGAAGAAATTCAGCTCAATGAAATAGGTAATCCATAGTTAATTGCCATAGTTTAAAAATTGATCAAGAAAGTTTTAAATAATACTATTTATTAACAAAACTAATATACTCTGTAGCAACATGTTGCGAGAGTATAATAATACAATTTTCATGCAGTAGAAAAGAAAGATATTCGGGGGAAAGCACGAGTTCCGCATTACATATTTCGGAACTATCTCAGAAATTACGCAAAATGTATGAAAGTTGAAGGTGGGCCAATTGATACTCATACTTGTACCAACCACAGTGCTTCATGTTGCTCATTTCCAATATTCTTGAAACTTCTGCAGAGAAAAGTAGCAAAAGACCATTGAAAATATATAATGCTACAAACCATGCAAAATGTAAAAAAAAACTATTTAATTATTGCAAAAACTGAATGAAACCACGATATACGTGTATAAAATATGAAATATTTAATTCTTAAAATGCTCATATTAGAAAGACTATTCGTATTTCACAAAATATAAGAGATCTGAGCTTAATTAAAATAATACAGTGAAAATAATAGTGTATCCAACCCGAGATACGGTTGTTATTTGCTACATTTTCTACGACTTGAAAAATTAAATCTTTGGAATTTCGTATATAATTAAAATACGTAAATCGAGTATTATGTGATATCAGATATATATAAACTTGCAACATGTTGCAACAGAGTATAATAGTTTTGTTGACCTAACGGTTGTTTGTATCACCTAAAACTAATCGAGATAGATGTATAGTTACGTATATATAAATGATCAGGATGAAAAGACGAGTTGAAATCCGAGTGACTGTCTGTCCGTCCATCCGTAGGTCCGTGCAAACGGTAACTTGAGTAAAAATTAAGATATTTTGATGAAACCTGGTACGCGTGTTCTTTGTCACGCCCACAAAATGCCATTAATCGAAAACCGATAAAGTGCTATAACTAAGCAACAAATTAAGAACACAAAACGTGTTATTTGGTACAGAGGATCTTAGTAGGGCGCGGGATCTGTTGGCAAAAATTCTTGTAAAAGTGGGTATAGCCTCGCCGCCAAATAGGTTTAATATATATATCCCGGAAACCGTTAAAGCTAGCGGATAAATTTTCAAGCCACCAGTTATCCGATATATGGTATCGGGTTCAGTGCCTCTATCTGACCCTTTATCGGTAAATCTGTAAAGTATTGTAGGGAGATTGGAGGATTATCTTTCTATGATAATAATGTGATCGAGTATCAAAAATAGCGAAAATCATGTGAATACTTCCACAAGTCCCCATATACTTAATTTACGGGTCTTCAACCTACCGGCAGACTTTATACCATATATTTCGGTCAATATGTAAGATATCTTAGCAAAATTAAGTGAACGTGTACTATCGGATATATCATAGTTTACTGCCGAAAATGTGTGAATTGGTCTACGAATTATCCCAGCTCTCATATACTACATATAATGACTTTCGCTATTCTAGCAGACTTTATGGCGAATACGTCAGTCACTGTGTGAGTTACCTTCACAAAATTGCGTGAAAACATGTTCCCTAATATATTTGAATAATGAAAAGAGTTAATGTGATCAGTGCAGATCTTCCTGCCCGATATAAGAATTCCCGACTTTCCATCTGACTTTAAACCGTTTATGTTTGTGAATGTGTGTGATATTTTCATGAAATTAAATGGACATGTTTTCTTAAACACAATGCGATTTCGCGCTAAATATGAAAGAAACCGATCCAAATTACAGTCTAAGCCCCTTATTCCTAATATTATAATTTCTTTTTCTCTGGTTGACTTTTTCCTCATATATCTAATATGTTCAATAAACCATTTTGGTTGAGTTTATATCGCATATATAACTTTTGAGTTAATTTGGTGGATTTTAATATAAATATCTCTGGCACGAAGCAAAATATAACAATGAAAGTACATGAGTCTATGGCCGCTAATATAAGTTAATAAGATACCAAAAATGATTGCAATCCATTGACAATTTCGTCGGATAATGAATGTTGAATTCTTCCACAACACTTTTATACTCTCGGAACATGTTGCTATAGAGTATATTATTTAATATAAAGTTATGCCAGCACCTGAAAGCATATCCCCGCCTCTGATCCTTGCCCATTACGAGAGTGTAAGATGTTCGGTTACACCCGAATTTAGCCCTTCCTTACTTGTTCAGTATGAAGTTTTGCCAACACCTGAAAATGCACTCCGGCTTTGATATTTGAAAACTGCGAGAGCATAAAATGCTCGCTTACCACCGAACCCTTCCTTACTTGTTAGTACTTATCTGGGCGGAGTTGACTTTTCCGAAAAGCTGACTTATATCTGTGATCTAGGGGATGGGAGATGGGGATAGATCTGTCTGTAGAATAATAATGGAGTAAACATCGCCAGAATTGCATAAAATAATTATTTAAAAATCGTAAGTAATTTTCTATGGATTTATTTGGGTAACTTTATTTCCACCGAGAGACAAAAAATATTGCATATATGAAATTTTATGTTTGTTCTTAAGTAATTTTATTTTATTATTCGCCTAATGCCGACAAGTGAAAGCATTGTCAGGCACTTACAAACCCCGTTATGTCAATTATACGCCTAAAACCTTTGCGTGAATTCGGTTTCACCAGTTTTCTCATCTAAAATTGTTTCCCACGCTTTCAATTTATCATATAAATTCGCTAGCGCAACTTTCCCATAAAACACCACCACCAGAACCACCTTGGTGCCATTAGTAGGATCAGCAGTCAATTGCCAACAGCAAGGGAATTGTATGAAAGTTAGCAAGTGCCTTTGTCGCGCTATTAATTCACCCGTAATACAAATAATTCTCGATGTCCCAGCAGCTACGTGCATACATACAGACATTACAGATACACCACACTAGCATAAATTCACCCTCTCCCAGGGTTTTGTGGTGGCTCAAGCGCTATAAAATATGCTCTATTGTGGGAATAAAAATAATGATAATTTTGATTTAGTATTTAACATGTGAAAAATTTGTGTATACCTGTACGAGGGTATGTGTGCTGCAGTGAGTTTATTGATACACAAAGTCATTGCAATTGTTTGCATACATGACTGACTTTAATGAGTTATTTATGTATGTATTATGACTGTATATATTCATGTTTGCAGGTATTGAATCGTTTAGCTATGATCCTCAACGCTTCGCCATGGATTACCATCTTATCGGCTTTCGGGAGTGCGCTGCCGAAGTGGCGCGCTACTTAGTGACCATAGAGGGTATGGATATCCAGGACCCCCTTCGTCTGCGCCTCATGTCACATTTGCAGTATTTCGTGCAACAGCGTGAATTGTCGGCCAAGAGTTGTGCCAGTCCTGGCGGCTGGACTTCGGCGTCCGCATCCGGTGGTTATCAGACAAATTGTAGTGCAACACCTTACCAGCCTTATCCAGGTGCGCCTACAGCTCATCCAGGCATCAATCCCACTTATATGCCCACGCCAATACATGCCTATCCCACGCTGTGCACCTCACCAAACAGCACTTCACACCTGCAGCCGCATCCACATCACCATCAACAACACAGCACACAACAACAGCTGCAGCAACAACCACAGCAGCAGGCGGCGTCTGTGCAGGTTAACCGAGCTTCTTCAGCCAACGGAACAGTACCTAGTGAAGCGATGTCCACCATAAGTCACGCAAGCAATCAGCAAAATTCGCAGCAACAACAACAGCAACAATCGCTCTCGACGCATCAAACGCAAGCAACGCCGTCACATGTGCAGCAAACACCTGTGTCGCATGAATCACATCTTCAACAGCAACAACAACAGCCGCCACCACCGCAAGCGCAGGCGCAGCCTCAACACTACACACAAGAGCACACGCACGCCGATCAACAACGCGTCACTTATGCGGACTTATCCAACGCACAGGTTCATATTGATCATCGAAATCCCACAGCGGCCATTGCCGCCACTGGTCTGAACTACCCCGGCTCTACACACTATCCGGTTGCAGGTGCACAAGAGTACAATTCCAATTACGTGGCAGCGAACGGTTCCAAGCCATATCGACCATGGGGTGCCGAAATGGCCTATTAACGCCTATATGCAAATGTATAACAAAAGTACGGGTATCTGTTGATGAAACAACGTCGTAATGATATTCATAACCTAGTCGCTAAAATTAAAACAATTCAAGTCCAACTTACCTTCTTTATATGTAGAAATTATGAAATAAGGAAATTTTCATGTTAATATTTCTTAAGTAGATTTATATATAATACGTATACATGCATGTATGTATGCATATAGTGATCCATCGTTTATAAATATCCACATTAAACGTTTTCTTAGGATTTAGGATTTGCTAAATTTCAGCTTTAATATACACCTGGTAGACGTGAGAATATATAAATATATTTTTATACGGAATTTTTGTTGATATACTTGTACAAATAGTATTAGCGCAGATTATACACATACAGCTTTTTCCTAACCACATTTTTAGATTATAGTCATTGATATAGATTTTTACATAAAAGAGTATACAAATAAAATAAAAAGTCATAAATAACTACAATGAATAATTTATTAAGATAGAAAGACAACAGGCAGACTGTAAAGTTTTTTCCCGCAATTTCTTTCTAGCAACGACTCTCTTGAGGCCTGAGAAGAAGAAAAAACTTGTTGGAGGAAAGATTCACTTGCCCATTTGCATAGAGCTTTCTCATATCATTATTATGAACAATTAGTCTAACATGTTCCTTTGATATCTTTAGCCTTTAGATATATCTTTATATCTTTTAGATATATCTTGTCAGCTATATCGATGAATTTCATTTAAAGATCATCCAAAATCATTTTGGGGATTTTTTTTATGTTTTCGTCCGTAAAAACCCCTTTTGGACATCCAATGTGTTCATTGCCAAACCGCTAAAATATGTTAGGTTAGGTTATCAGGCTGATGTTTCCACTTCGTCTTTCTCCACGTAACCTTAAAACATTGTAAACTTAAAAAAATGTAACAAGTTAGAACTCCTATCATTGCGGCGAGATGAGCCCTGTTAAGACCAAGTTATTCTTTGGATCTTTTACGTTTCACTCTGGGCCAGAAGGATCTCGTTGCTGTACAGGTACTGGTTTCTAACCAAGGCTTACTGAGAACTACAGGAGGCTTACAGATTGAGCGTTAGAATGCAAGAGGCCAGGTAGTATCGACTCATTCCCAGTTTGGTGAGATTAGGGTAAGGGTGCACATTCTTGCGTGCTCATTAGCTTTACAGTTTCCAGCGATTTCGCTACGATCAGGCACGCAAACAATTTTGATAATGAAGTAACTTGATGCCATTGCCAATGAGGTCAGACTCTACTTAACTAACCTGAGCGCACTGTCAGCGACCTCAAGGTCAGTATTGCCGCTCTGCTATAGGACTGAATGCACACCTCTCTGAATGAAGCAGTGTTTCAAATCAGTACATCTACTGCTACTTCCATAGCTGTCACCTCTTTCCAAATTTTGCAGTAAAGCATAAGCCGTTTATATCTACGGGTGCTATGTGTAGAATGGCATTCAGTTGCATTGTTGGTGTTGTCCGTAGCGCACCACAGATACAAATGAGGGCCGCAGCAGGCCAAGCAGCTGGAACGTGTTTAGTGAGCGTGCATTTTCCGAGCGCTCTCCACCAAGCAACTACACTATAAAACTGTTGATGAGGCGAAATCTCTTTCCAATAGCTCCTTTGCAGCAGTATCAGTACTCTTTCCTCAATGGAAGGCCTTCTTGTCAACCGACCTGCCTTTGTTGTAGGCACGTCTTTAATATCTTATCCCTTGGTATTCTGCCCCTGATGTACAGGTCCCTAACAAACTGATAGTACATAATAAGAATTTTAAACAGAATTTGTCTGGACGCGAGAAAAAATTCATTTCAATCTATCTATGTTCAGCTTTTTACGAATTCAGACTGTATTGGAGCCTATTTTAGAACTGCGAAGGATTGCGATACATTAATATTCTTCAAAGCGTAGTGGTGGGTGGGAAATCATCATCTAAACGGGTATTTCTTTGTGGGTTGTTCTACAACATTCAGGAGACACAACTCATTGTTAGTGAACTTTTAACACTCGTAACTCTTATGCCACCTTCAGAGTATGGAAGAGTCTAAAAATCATTATAAAAGTCCAAATTTTAAAGAAATTTATCTTCATCTAAAAACTCCAAGTACATTTCGCCATTATCTCCTCGATTAATATTTCTTTTTCCTCTGAACCCCACGGATTGTCGTTTTTGTGCTATGAAGAACGGTAGAAATATTTTTCGGGAACTATTGGGTTGTTCGGAAAGTCATTTCGTTTTTTCCCGCCAGAGGACTTAATTACGTTTTTTCGAAACTAACTTCACACTTAAGCCCCATAACCATTATATGTCATGAGAGCTGATATTGCAAGGCTTGTGTGTGAAAAAGTTCTATTAATTCTACCCAGTAGTTTTTGGTTGGTGCCTTTTTAAATATGGAGAGCAATAAGCAGCATTTTCGTCATATTTTACTTTTTAACTTCAGAAAAGGTAAAAATGCTGTCCAAGCGAGAAAAAAATTGACGGATGTGTATGGAGAAGGCGTGTTAACAGTACGCCAGTGCCAGAACTGGTTTGCAAAATTTCGATCCGGCAATTTTGATGTCGAAGATGCACCACGGTCTGGAAGGCCGGTCGAAGCTGACAAAGATGCGATAAAGGCATTAGTTGATGCAAATCGGCGAATCACCACACGAGAGATCGGTGAGAGGTTAAATTTGTCGAATTCAACTGTTTATGGCCATTTGAAAGGCATTATACGAAAACTGTCTTTCATGTTCCCCAAAAAAAACGAAATGACTTTCCGAACAACCCAATACATTATATTTTCTGCATATATATAGTATATCATGGATTCTGCACTCTGCCTAAAAGCATAGCCTGAGGATTAATTTCTATTCACCCTTTTCAGCTGATTAGCTAAGTTATTTTTCCTAGAGAATTTCACTAGCCACTTTAGCCTCGTGGTAACCAGACAAACTATTAAATTTCAACAATTTTGTGGAAAAATATTCACAAAGAGTCAAAAAAGATAAATATATTGAAAGCAAATTCAGTTCGGGTCTTTTCCGGAATTAATTTTGTGTCAAATTAGTGATCATCGGGTACCAATTGATATATATAAGTATGTGTGTATGTACCGATTACACTAGAGATTGAGTAATGTTTAAGAAAGTCAAATTCGTTTTCAATTTGAATTCTCAATGCAAATCGCTGCGGTCTATTGGACACATTTCTTCAAGTATTCTTTACAAATACGGATGGCAATTTAGAACGTTAGCAGAGAAAGGTAGTTGTCAGTTTTCTTAAAGAATCTTTAATAAAATTTTCTTATCGTACCCTTCACTCCATTTCTAAAAGACTTTCCCAGTTTTTCTATCATCTTGCATAAGAGCAAATGTTTTTTAGAAGTCCTTTACGCGCTTCTCGTATGTATATCAATATAATTATTATCAATTATAAATGTAATTAACATATGTACATATTAATGACCAAAAACCTGCTGTGTTAAACCGGCTAGACTAATATTCAATGTACCTTTTCCACAAAATCTTGGAGTTTTTGTCAGAGAGGAAGTGAAGGAGTGCTTAAAACATCGCAGTGCAAATGACAACCCTGTTCCCCATGCACAAAAATAATCGTTATTGGTCACTGAAACGGAAATTTCGCTCATAAGGTTTTCCAAATTACTTGTTATTCCAAAATAAAATGTAGATTTATAAGTAGATTTGCATATTTTTCTGCTTCAATAGCAATTGACCACTGGTCAACTCAATTTGCATAGGCACTACCGTATTAGCTAATGCAGCAGCCGCAGCCAAAATATGGTTTGAGTATTTAAATGAATGTATTAATATTTACAAAAAGACACGTGCTTATTTTACTAATACACAATAGTTAGTAGACTAGAACTTGAAAGTTTTGCATAATCCTTGCTTAAGAAATGGTCACTAATTATGTACATATGTATGTCTATAGGTAAGCATGTTGTTGATTTGGGGTGTCTGCACTGAATACTTTTAACATAGCTTGTATTCACAAAGGTTGATATACATACATGCATATGTAAATATATATATATGAGTACGTAGGAACAACCTAGTGTTTTTTGTGTAGGTAAATGTCGGGATCACAGATCATTGAGCACACAATATTGCACATTCCAGTTTTCCTCAAACTCTTCGTGAACTGAATTTTGAATGAGGACTTTCTTCATACGAGTATCAGTGCTATGGTTAAGCATTGGTAGCTACTCAAAAATTGGTAATGAGTCGGTTTTGAAAATAGGCAAATAGTTGCTAGGAGATCCTAAGATATTTTAAAGTAAAAAATTTATTAAATACAGTTAAAACCACATAAATGAATTTCTAGTGGATAAAAAGGGTGCTGCACATATATTTACATACATAAAGCTCAATAAAATTTTCACTATTGATGCACTTTAATAAAATATTAAATAAAAATAAATTTTGAAAGTTTCTAATTAATTGATTTGAAATTTTCTTAGCGTCACCTATTTCCCGTAATATGATATTATCCATTCGCCCTGCACTCATGTTTATCTATTTTCTGACAATATTAATTTATGTTGTTACATTTAGCCATATCATTTATTCATTTTTCTCAGCTCAAGCTCAACTGTAATTGTCCACAAGTGTGAATATCTACGAACAATAAGGCACTGCATCGAAAGTAGTGACGTGCGATTAGCTCGTGTTAAATGTGAGAGACCTTTTCGGCTCGACTTCCCACGCTGCAATCAGATCAATAGTCGCACACCCCTGTTGAATCAATCGCCTCTATCATAACCTTACTCAAAGTTTGCACTCAAAATCGGCGGGCTTTCGAAAACCAACCCCAACTCACATGCGCTTAGAAGTATATTTACTTTCTACATGTATGTATGTATTTATAATGAATTATTATTGTATATCTTCCAGTTGTGTTGTCGGGGTGGTTCCTTGGACAACCAATTCCTTGCTAATCCATAATTGCTGTATGATTTCAGCGGCAACAGGTTTTTCAGCAGAGCTCCGAACGGTGATCAAACCGATTTGAGGTTTTTGTTGTCAATATTTCAATGCGGTTAAGTGCAATTAAGTAGATAATGTTTTTGCACTGTATTTTATGTTATTGCCATTTTTATTCGAAGTACATTTCATTGTCAAATGTGACCATTTGCATGTGAATATCTGTTAAAAATTGTCAATAATAGATTAATAATGAAACCAAATACATATGTATACAAGTTCATATGTATGTAGTACAGCTGTTAATTTTTCATATTCCATTATCCGAATGGCGTACGGTTATAATATATGCACAGGTGGCCCATATGTAACACATTTTAACACTCGGCTGATTGTGTATTGTCGAAAATAAACTTAAGACATATTAAAGTTGCAAGGAGTTATTATAATTCGCCAAAAATTCATGTATTTCATCGAATTATTTTCAACAGCTTTTAATAAAATAGTGACACTCTGTACCGTGCAGCCAATTCTATCATAATAATTCACAAAATGTCTTAACAGCAAGATATTGCATAGATATAAAATATAAAATTATAAATTTGGTAATAGTTTTCATGTATTCCTATATTTAATTAGTTCCAACAGAACTTATATGGCGAAGTATCATGTGTTGAACTTAATACACGTGTATAATCCTCACAATTGGTTCGTAACATATAACATTTTCAGTGCCGCAAGTTTTAATGATATAAAAAAATGTATAAAGTGGAATTTCTTTTATTAATGAAACATTATTTTTTCATAAACAAATGCTGAAAATGACGCTGCTATTAAAAGCATATATAAATGGTCTGCTAAATTCCGTAAAGACAATATGAACACCAAAAACGATGAAGACAGTAGACAGTCGATAGTCGATAAGTGAATATGAAGCATGACTACACCAATTTACACATCCGACAGACATCCGAGTGAACTGAACGCGATTAACCGGCTCCAAAGAGTAGAAAGATGCAGCAGTCAGCTACCAAAGTTATGGCGTCTATATTTCAGGATGTAAAAGGTGTGATTTAGTCTATTTTAAAAATGTAAAAAAATCAACAGTAACTATTATATAGCGTTTTTGAAAGACGAAATTGTGGAAAAATTGTCATATGTGTAAAAGCAGTAAGGTGGAAAATGTACATGTAACGTTTACGTATCCTCTGGAGAGAGCTCACTGGAATGAACTTGCCGACAACGAAGAAATAATTCCCAAGAGTGAGGCATGTTAAAAAGAAAAAATTCTTCTTCAAATATTGTATCATTTTAAATGGCAACTATGTTGAAAAAGTGTGTTTTTCTTTAAAACCGTACGAGCTTTCCAGCCTTCCTGGTACATATGTAGTTTTATTATGATGTATTGCTGATGATGATGACATATCTCAACCTGAAATATATATTTTAAAGTCAAGTGGTCAAATAGAAAGCAACAAATTAGATATGTATGTATATATACCTATATATATATATATATATATATATATATATTACCCTTAATAAGTTTTACTAAAATTCACCTTACATTGTATACCTATAAATATATATAAGATCATCTAAATGCATTAAGATAAATTGCATTTGTTCGACGCATATAGGCTGTCCAATAACAGTAATGCTGAAGAGGAGCCTGTGATCGAGTGCTACGAATTCCAATATTGCCAAGAATAGTTAAATATATTTCATTGTCGAAAACAATAGTTAGAGACTTGTCTAGAGCAGGATATACGTAGTCCAAGAAAACAAGTGTGCATAAAAAACATTAATTGAACAAGTAAACGTTCACACTTCACATTGGTAAATATTTGTTTTCTGTGGTGATATTGATAAAAATAATTTCATTAATTGATCTGTCCTGTTTATCTTACCAATGTGTAATTTAGATATCTAGTTATCTCTGACGACCTTTCAGGGTTCCAATACTTTGAAAACTAACTAACTTATCAAGAATTACGGATTGCATGTATTCATCAAAACTCGTTGGAAATTTACACTCTAATGTAGAGTCCTCGTCAAAGATTGTTCAGAACCTAAACATCCTCCATTCAACATTATAGATTGCAACTCAGATCAGGAGAACATTATCATTAATAAAAAACTTTAACTTTCAATAGAGAGTTTCACGAGGCGCATCTTTTGAATTGGAGATCTCAAAAATCAAAAATCAAAAATTGCATAAAAAGATTAGTTAACTTTGAAAATACAGATTTCTATCGATTGAAATCAATTTCGTTCTCTATCATTGGTGTGAATTTTCTCCTTTTCGTAGTTCTCCTTTTATAAAGTGCAACATTTATACATAGAGTATTGAAGAGATTTCCCTATCAGTCGATATTCTGAGGACCTACAAGCCTTAAACCGACACCGAACGGCTAATTCCGAAATCCGAATTTCGTGAGAACCTTTTTCATGGCAGAAATACATTTAGCCGTTTTCTTCATCTTGATCGAATCAGGTCCGGTTTAGTGATATTCCACAACCTTACTTACTACACCATGATGGCGGCGCTTTACTAATTACATACTAAAATCTTTACGGAGGGCTAAGTTCGGGCGTAACCAAACATTTTATATTCTTACAATCTATGAGGCTCAAAAGCGGTAAAATGTTTTATAGATGTTGGCAAAGCTTTACATTAAATCGCCAATTTTCATTATTAGACGAAACCGTTATTGGATTACAATCGTGTGTTCGTGTTCGAAATAATAAGGACAAAGTGGACATAAAAATTCATGAATAAAGCTATTACAAAAGTATTTTATTTATACTTTTTTCGGTAAACATAAGTACATGGTTAAAGTTTTTAAAAAATGGAAAATTTTGTTATCATATGCACGCAAAATTTTTCACGGCGTTTTTTGCTGCTTTGAGCCCTAAACAACCTGTTCGAAAAAATAAATTGTCTTAAATCATAATTTTTACACTTTGTATTTGCTCCTTCACAATTTTTACCTACTGCGGCACATCTGGAGTGCAAAGAATATACAATAGCGCGACATCTAGAGATATAAATAGAGGATATATTTTCCCAAGCATATTTTGCTACTATTCATAATTCCTGCAAATTTTTTGACTTGGCGTCCCTTACACCTTTTTTCACATTCATCCACAGGTGTTCAATTGGCCCATCGCAAAGGCATACCCTCTTGAACAAAAGGTATATCTACATCTCCCAAAATGTTATTAACATAATAAATGGTGTGCATAGTCCCGGTGATCCTTACTACAAAAAAGAAAAGCATCCCCATAACGTCAGCTTGAGGTCTCCATGCTTTATAGCCTTCTCTTTATAGTTATATTCTGCGTTTAAACTTACGATAGTCGAATTCAACAGACTTTTTCTCATCGGTCCTTAGAATGTTATGCCAAACTGACCCCGGTTCGTTCATAAACTTTCTGTAATCTGTAATCTGTCATTCTGTAGTAAACAGCAAAAAATTTCGGTAAATGTACTTTTCTTGAATTTCGTGTTTGTAAGATAGCAGAGATCAAGCAATTTATTATACTCTCGCAAAATGTTGCAAGAGTATTATAGTTTTGTTCACCTAATGGTTGCTTGTAAAACCTAAAACTAATCGAGGTAGATATAGATGACGAGATGAGTTGAATTCCGGATGACTGTCTGTCTGTCCTTCTGTGTGTGCAAGCGATAACTTGAGTAAAAATTGAGTTATCTTGATGAAACTTGGTACATATGTTTTTGGCACTTGGAGAAGGTTGCTATTGCAGATGGCCGAATCGGATTATAACCACACCTAAGCCAGATACCGAATATGTGGACCCAGTACCTATGGCTGACTTTTTACCTATCGATTTTAATATTGGTGAATCTATTAGATATATCACTGTTATGAGACATATTATAAGTGCAGAGCAAGTCCTTGTCTGATAATATTTTGCCCTTGTGTAAAAAATGGATAACATCGGAAAAATGCTACCCCTCCCCTCCACATACCTAATATAATATTTTCAACCTTCCGGTAGACTTTGTACCATATAAAACGGATATATTATCATATGGATATATCATAATTTACTGCCGAAAAATATACTACATATAATGATTTTCGCTATTCTAGCAGACTTTATGCCGAATATGTCGGTCACTGTGTGAGTTACCTTCACAAAATTGCGTGAAAACATGTTCCCTAATATATTTGAACAATGAAATGAGTTAATGTGATCAGTGCAGATCTTCCTGCTCGATATAAGAATGCCCGATATGAGAATACCCGAATTTCCATCAGACTTTAAACCGGTTATGTTGGTCAATATGTATGATATTTAATTGGAATCAAGTATATATGTTTTCTTAATCACTATGTGATTTCGCGCTTAATATGAAAGAAATCGGTCTAGACCGTGGTCTAAGCCGCTTATTTCTAATATAATGATTTCCTTTTCTCTGGTTTACTTTTTCTTCATGTATCTAATGCTTTCAATCAAGCCACTTTGGTTGAGTTTGTATCGCATATATCACATTTGAGTTAATTTGGTAAATTTTAATATAAATATCTCTGACACGAATCAAAATATTACAATGAAAGTACATGAGTCTATGACCTGTAATATAAGTTAATAAGATACCAGATACGATTATAATTCATTCACGGGTTCGTCGAATAATGAATGTTGAATTCATCCGCAACATTTTTTAATATAAAGTTATGTTAGCACCTAAAAGGATTTCGCCGCCTTTGAGCCTTATACGTTGCGAAAATATAAAATGTTCGGTTACACCCAAACTTGCCTATTACTTACTTGTTGTGGATGAAGTTGATATTGGCAATTGTAATTAATTTTTTACCTACCTGTAAGGTATAAACTGCGCCTTTTAACGATTTTTGTGAAGAACTCATTCAGCTTATCGGAAGTTTGTTTGTGCCTTCCCATCTTTCGGGGTCAATACTTTCCACAACCCCCATATACCTAATATAAAGATTTTCGAAATTCCGGTTGATTTTATACGGTATATATCGGCCAATCTGTGAAGTATCTTAAAGAAAATCAGAGAACATTTTTCCTGAGAACAACGTGTCCGTGTGCCTAAAATAGATAAATTTGGGTAAACCCTACCCGTAGCTCCCATATACCTAACCTAAAGATTTTCGTATTTCGTCTTTATTTTATACCATATATATCGGCTGTGGGGTATCTTTATCAAACTCACAGAACTTATTTTTCTGCTAATAGTATGTCGTGATGTCAAAAATGAATCAAATTGGGGCAATCCCTAACACCTATATACCTAATATAAGAATTTCAAACTTCCGATTGTCTTTATACCGGTCAATATGTGTCCGTCCGTCTGTCCGAGCAACTGATAACCTGAGTAAAAATGAAGATATATTGATGAAACTTGATACACGTATTCCTTGACGACATTATACATTTGACAGACATACGGTAAGAATACTATACTACACACGAATACCAGATGTGTGTCGCCAAATACCAGCACTTCGCCATCCAAGCAATACAGTATTTTGCAAAACTTAAATGTGGTACAAAGAATCAAATCCAGGGAGGAGCTTCTGCAGTTAAAATTTTTTCGGAAAGTGGGCGTAGTTCCGCCTCCTAATAGGTTTAACGTATATATCTCAGAAATTGTTAATGCTGTATTGGCCAAATTTGCTGAAATGTGAAAATGGGTGAAATGATAACCACGTCACCCTCCATATAATGGTTAAGATAGCTCAGAAGAGTTTTGTGGAAATTGGTGTAAAAAGTGGACAATGGGCATGGTACCGCCCATTTTTAAGTGAAATCACATATCTGAGGAACTGCTCATCCAATTTCAACCAAATTTGTTCGTACCATTACCTTGGCAACCTTATGTTACAGTACATCTCTGATTTTGAAAACAAGCACCAATGAAGATATTGGAATAAAACTTTAAACCAACAGTTCTTCCAGATATATATTACGTGGACCACATTGCCAATGGCTAACTTTTTATAGAAAATATCGGTCAATCTGTGAGATATTTTAATGAAGTTCAAAGAGCATTGTGGTCAATACTTTCCCACGCCCCCATATACTTAATATAAGAATTTTCCGTAGTCTAGTGGACTTTATACCGAATATATCAGTCAATGTGTGAGTGAAATTAATGAATTTTCAGGAATACTCGTATAGTTTCCGACGCTTATTTTAGTGCTTTGAATATCCATAGCTACCAAATACTGAACATATTGATTTCCTTTTTAGTATTTGGCTTTGAGCTGTTTATGAAGAATATGCTTATATATATATTCGCTCGGGAAGTTTCCTCTTCATATTAGCATGTAAGTAATCGCTACATGACTTCTTCAAGCGTCCCATATATTCAATATAAAAACTCTCGCGACTTTTATTAGTTCTATATATATCTGACTAAAGTTAACCGAACATGTTATGTGTAATATAATTTGATATGATATCTAAAGTTAGTAAAATCTTATTTTATCTTAAAAATTAAAAAAAAAATTATATCATCGATATCTCACGCTAAAATCCAATAATTATTTTTAATTCGCTAACCAATAACTTAAAACTTCCCATTTAAATGACTGCTTTGAACTCGCATAGTATCCAAAACCCTGCTCCTAAGATATGAAAGTAGACTAAATTTCTTAGAAGATACTTAACATGCAACCGGCAATGACCTATAGAATAAATATCCCAATTTTTAATAAGTTTTTAACCTGAAGGTAATGAAGTGAACAGCAACTTCAATAACAAAATTATTTTTCAAGTACCTACATATCAATATATGTGAATATATTATTTTTATTAGAAAAAGGTTTAGGTATAGACACCGTTATTTATTATACATTAAAATAAAATGTACCTTCATTAGCATAAAAATATATTGTATTTAGCATATATATTTATTAGGAATTAATCATTTCTTTAATTGTCTTCAAAGTATTCCCCCGGAAAACCCCCTCCACAAATTTCGTTGAATGCTTTTTCAAACAAAAGGGATTAACCTAGCGCAAACTCATCAACAGTAAATTTTATATCTAAATATGTATATATTATATGTTTCCACAAATTATCTACCTAATTCATGAGCAGACAAGGAGTAAACTCCTTTTGTTTTAGAATGCATTAAACAAAAGCAATTTACGGAAGGGTCTTACGGAGAGATCTTACGGGTAAATACTTTCAATACAAAATTACTAATTTCTAAGAAATGCATATATTCTAGCTATTTTATATTATTTTGTTAATGTATATCTACGTGATACATACAACAATACCTATGTTGTATGTACAAATATATAATATAAGAATGAGTACACTCTGTTTAAAAGTTTTAGTTAAGCTAGATTACTTGAGCAGCGAAGTAAACACTTCACTCAAACTATTTTAATTTCAAAATTGTAAAAGTTATGTTCAATATACAATATCATTAGATATTAAAACAGTAATAGTATTAAATAATTATGCCTAGAATATAGAGAACTTCGCGTAAGAAATCCTGACTATATTTAGAGCGCATACGTGATCAATTACAAAGAGAACATGCAAGAAGAAAACCTGAAATAAGGAGAGTGAAACGTTATAGAGAAACACAGCACTGACAGTTAGCAGGAGGTGTTCAAGACAAGAAATGTTTAATCAGAGACTCCGTCGACAAAGCCAGATCCGTCTTCATAGAGACAACCTGGTCAATAGGCAAATTGAAAACGAAAAGCGGTCCCAACGAATTAGATCAACGAGAGAAAATAATGTTATTTTATTTTAATTAAACAGCTTTCAGAAACATTTATTTTCAAAATATAAATCAGAAATAAAAATATGTATTTGCTGCGGGGATAATGGTTTTACCATCAAGCACTTAAATTAAATTTCGAAAATATTGCTCAAGGTACCCCGAATTGTATAAAATTACAATTTATGTACAACTTGCAAAAATACGATTGCCAAAAAAATATTTCAAAAATATGTTTATCAAATCGGCTAGACTTTTCTGTAATACCATCTTATGACCATCCGTCCTTTGGGATATCAAGGGCAAAGTTCGCTTAAAGGTGTTGTTCTTTTTATCAAACTCATATGATATAAATTCTCTTAAGAAGGCGTATGAAAATCAGGAGTACACGTATATGATACATACTGATATAATTCAGAGGCATTGTCATTTGGAACAATATATCTTGAGCTGAAACGTACATGCTCTGAAACATATAGTAAGATAGTACGTTCTGAAATTTGCCGCTTCGACCGGAGAGCGTGCACAATTATAAAGTTGTTCTACGATTATAAAAAATTAGAATTGTAGCAAATTAAGAATAATACATCCATTTTACATCGAAAGTTTTCAGGTCGCAACCGATTTATAGCCCAAAATGTATTAAACGAAAGCTATGTTCCAAACTTGATTCAACAAAATGATGTTTACAAGGTTTTTAAATGTTAGATCCTCTTCTGCTTTTGCAATTGCAATGATTCGCCAGTAAAAATCCGATAAATCTATCGGCTGCTGAATCTCAGTGGATTGAACTTTAAGTCATTCTGTCTACAGCTGTTGATTCAAAAGATATGTCTGAAGAGGAAACCAACATTTTAACACACCAAGATAGGTATTGCCTAATTCCATCAGATACTGTTACTTCCGCTAAATATTTTGACTACAGCTATCGATAAATCTTTAAACTTTTTAAAGACAATGCCGGTGTTTTTGGAGAGCATTTTGTTAAAAACTTTTACTGGAGAGTGGAGCTTCAACAGGGAGGTTCCCCGCATGTACTTCGCATGTATATGCGGGGAACTGGCTTAATAATACTCCCAGGATCAGCCTTCCAGATTTTCAGACAATCCCTGATGTAATTAATTTCATTGACAATTATATTTCTACAGATGGTTCGGTGAACCACTTGAAAAATGATTTGGGTTACCAAAAGTTTAACCTCAGTCGGTCTTATACTAAAGAAATAAGAGGACAAAAATGTTGTCATTTTGGTATACATACAGAAATATCTGCACAGGAAGCAGTGTATTGTTGCTTTGGGCTCCATCTTTCAGAAGCAAGTAATGCTGAAATATTTATAAATGCCTCTCAACCTGAGGAACGTGTTCGAATGATAAAACTTACAGCGAAACTTCATAACGTTCCTTCAGATCCGGTTGGAATATACGTAGCTGGTATTTTAGACCATGATGTGCAGCGAACCATTCAGTTAGCTGATTTTGCTTCAATGTTTGCTTCAAAATTTATTAAATCCAATAGAAGAGCGCAAGTCAGTGATCATGAAGAAGAAGAGAGGGAAGATGATAACTTATTAGAAAGTAGGGATGCCATTTGCCTCAGAGACGGCAGCGGTTTTGTTAAAAACCGTACCAAACCAGATATAATTCGGTATAGAATAATTAGTCCGGATATGGCTAAAGTTGAGTATTTCCGTGAAATGGGAATGCTTTACTATCAATGGCGGAGTGAACAGAAAAATATTATTGAAAACGGTAATGAGCGAACTTGTATAAGATATAGCATTCTAATTGAGGAAAATCAAAGAAAATATGATGCCTTTGAGCAAAAAGAACTTTAAAATGTCTTAGAAAGCCTTTATAAAGAAATAGACTTAGAGAAGGTGCATAGCAGGGAGCAATGAACTGCCTATTATGGAAAATGAGTTCAGAGTATTACCACTTCCAGAAATAAACCCAAATATCACTTTGTTTGACTTGCATGGGGAAGATTCAACAAACTACCCACTTAAATTCCGCTTGAGGAATTATTTTTTTTAGTTCAGAGTCTAAATATTAAGCAAAGAACCTACTTGACACATTTGATGCACCAGCACCACCAAGTCGGACCAGCGGAGCAGGTGTAGGAAAGAATCGTTTGATATCTGCAATATATCAAGTAATTAAGCATCGTTTCAATTCTACACATGGATTAAACCTAAATTTGCACACCTACAGGTAAAGCAGCATTCGGAATAAGCGGACTGACACTTCACTCAATATTTCCTTTAGCTGTTAATCAGTTGAATAGAGAGTTGATGTGTCTTAGTAATGATATAGTTAATTCATTGCATTCCAGGCTTATCAATTTCAAATTAATCATAATTGATGAAATATCAATGGTAAGCGCTCGTATGTTTAGCTTTGTTGATACCAGATTAAACGAATTTTTTAAAACAGACAACCACTTCGATGGGATTCCGATTATAGTGTTTGGTGATTTGAAACAACTATCACCTATTGGAGATAGGTGGATATTCTCTTCTAATCCGAATGATGTATACAACACTTTGGTTGGTTCTCCTTTATGGGAGTTATTCAAATACTTTGAATTAACCGAACTAATGAGGCGAAGGGAAGATCAGGCATTTGTTGTAGTATTAAACCTTATCGCATCCGGTACTATGACAAATTATGATATATCACTTACGAGACGAATAATTTTTAAAGCTCTTAAGCTCAGTCGGATTCTAAGGCTATCCTCTCAATTACTAAAGACTCAGCTAAAGGAATGGATATAGGTGATAATTATAATATTTTGGAAAGGAATTGTATATTATAACTTTACGCTAAAAATCACTGCTAAATATATGATTACAGTGAATATAAACACTTGTGATGGGTAGGTTAATGAGGCAACTGGATAACTTATGCAAATTGATTTCCATTGTTCTTTTCCAGCTGTGGATTCAATTCTGTGGATTAAATTCTTAGAGCCTTCTGTTGGTTTGATAGCATGATCAAAAAAGCATCATCCTCTAGAAGGTTCCTGGACACCAATTGAAAAAGTTCTGAGATCATTTCTATATAAAAGAAATGAGCAAATTTCAATAAAAAAAAATTAAATTCCAGTTCCGGCTGAGGGAATAACTATTCAAAAAAGTCAGGGTGCATCATATTACAAAGTTTTTGTTCATACTGGACCCAGAATGCCTAGAGTTTCGATATTTGTTGGTTGCAGTCGAGCTAATATTGCAGAAGGTCTCTGGGAAATCATCATCGTGGGAAATTTTATTCCTCCTATCAAATTTTCTGAATCGGATTCAGTATTTAGGAAACTGATGGAATTGAACACAACTAAAGCTCTGACAACAAGTTTTAATGATTTCTCAACCATCAGCACTCCAATTTTATTTCATAATGTTCAGAGTCTTCACGCTCACATTAAGGTGACTTTGTTTTGTGGAAACTTGTAGTTATCCTTGTGAATATTTTGAAATAACAGGATTTACTCTAAAAAACGAGCTGAGGATAGATAGTACAAAGACAAAGAACCGAAATAAACGGGGCATTATTATTTATGCAAAGCATGGTATTGCTATCTGTTATGCTTATGAAGAAATTTTATTCAGGCCGGAAAGTTTTAAAAGCAGTTTTGTTTAAAAGCTTCAACATTAATATTCTGGTTATTTACAGAAATTGAGCTTTTTCTGTCAGACATTTAATTGCGGAACTTCACGAAAATCCTTCAAATCCTTACTTCTGATTTGTACTATCGAAATTTCAGTTGTTGGAGATTTCAACATTTGTCTAAGTCTATAAAGATTTTAACATTTGTCTAAAGTCTATAACAAGAGATCTTCTCTAAAAAAAAACTTCAGTTCCATGCTTGGTGTAGAATATTCAACTACACCTGCGGATACGCAAGTTTATTGCGGTTCATAAACGGTTTAAAGCCAAGTGGAAAGTTGGAAATCCCTATATCGGGTATATTGGAGCTAGAGGAAGGACTCAACTGATTGCAGCTAATTTTTACCTCCATATTCGGCATAACAGCAAAAATCATTACACGTAGAATATGGCAGTTTGAGTAATTCGTTGATCGATTTCACAAATTTTCAGATTTATGCCATAGTTTAATATTATACGTTCACTTAATTTTGATAAGATATCACACATATTGACCGATATCTACCGTATAAAGCCAGTCGGAAGTTTGAAAATTTTACATTATGTATACGGGAGCTAGGGGAATGTTTTTACCCAATTTTATCCATGTTAGGCACTAAGATTAGGATTAGGCGCTAGTTATTAGCACGAGACGCTCTCTGATTTCCACTAAGATAACTCACATATCGACCGATATATACAGTATAAAGTTGACCGGAAGTTCGAAAATCGAAAAAAACACTGCGCAAAATATCGTTCCGATATATTTATTGGTAATTGATCTATATATTGTAAAGTGAAAGAATCATATGGAATTTAAAATTGCGACATAAGGGAAGAAGGCGCGGTTGGGGGTTTATATTTATATATATTGGGTCGCCCATTTTCACATTGTAACAAAGGATGCAAATATAATGTTACGCCCCAAATTTGGTTGAAATAGATATAGCAGTTCCGTAAATATAGATTTTCACCTAAAGTTGGGGAGTGTCATACCCAATGTTCAATTTTTACATTGATTCCTTTGAAACTGTAATTGTGAAATTTAATGCTTCTGAGATGCTCCTACAGCGAGTTAACGCACTTTTAGTAGTTTTCAACATAACCTTTATATGGGAAATGGGTGAAGCTATCATCCTATTTCACTAATTTTCTCAGCATATGAGGATGTACTAGAAAGACATATTCCGAGCAAGCTTAGTTGATACAGCTTTAGTGATTTGGGAGATATATATAATAAACCTATTAGGAGGCGGGCCGTATTCACTTTTCAAAAATTTTCAACCAAAAAATGCCCCACTCTGTCGTGATTTTCTGTACCAAATTCCAATTTTATATCTTAATTGAGCCCTTAGTTATAGCATTTTGTAAGTTTTCGTTTAACGGTATTTTGTGGGCGTAGCAATAATGCGATTCGGCACATCTGCAATACCAACCGACAGACAAAGAGTCGGAATTCAACTTATCTCGTCATCCTGATCATTTATATATAAATAAATTCAAATCTATCTTTAAAATTTAAAACAATATCAATAAAGTTAGATATAAAACAATTTCAACATATTCTAATTTTACAAATCAATACCTTAAGATTAATTCATTTATTAGATTTACTCTCTAGAACAATATGTCGCAAACTAAAATTTTTAATTTTCTGATACCCACATTTGTATCGCTCTTTTGGAGGCTCTTATATCTGACTCTTGAAATCCATTCAAACTAATGCCATGGTACTTGATTTGGGTTACTAATTGACCCTTTTTTATAATATTTGGCAGTTGCAGCAGCTGACACAGTCATTACCGGTGAATTTAAACTGGGTTCGTAGGATGGATAACTTCCTTCTGCTTTTATTATGGCGGCACATTTCCAATCCTTGGTGTAATTTTCTTTACGGTAATAAAAAAGTATTCATATTTATGATATCGATTCAGACATAATATACACATACTTCTCCAAATTCGCACACATCCATCATCACCAGTTGAAATTAGCATTGTTGCTAACATATTCCAACAAACTCTCCAAACAGGACAATTATGATCACTAAATTTGGTTGCTTGTATATCAAGTTTAGTGTTAGCAGCTGCATCACTTCTTGTTAAAAATGTTAATTAAAAGCGCGTATTGTCGATAATGACCTAAATACTTACGTCACGCCTCGAATGTTGACAATATATAAGTCTTTACTTGCAACCGCGAGCATATGAAATGTTCTACCAGGGTTCGGCGCAAATGCTAAATCAGTAACTGGTTGTGTGATTTCATTGATTGTTTCGATTTTAACCCATTTGCGAGTTTCACTATATGCAAATATAAACACTTTTCCAGTATGTGTAGCTGTCTCGTCACTTCCCGCCTACAAATAGTTTACTTTTATTTCAAGTATTCATATACACACATATATTGTAGTATGCTTGTATATGCACATTTTTACTATATAAATAGTAAAGAGTAATTAACCTACCGCTAGAAGTTGTGAAGATAACATGTATGTTGAAGTATTCCATGATATGCAACTTAATGGTAATTTGTTAGCAATTTCATGCAAAACAGGCCATTGGGTGAGGTTCATTATGTCTGGTGCTTCATAAATTCTAATTATACCATCAGCCGATGCTGTAGCTAACATAAGTCCCAAGTATTTAGGCGCAAATTTAACATCAGAAACACTTGTACGAGAATCAGCCAATGCCATTCGTCGTACCCAACGGCGTGACGGAGTTGATAGGGATGCAACTTTTTCTCCAACTACTTCTTCCCATACAGATGCCGTTCGATCGAATGAGCAAGTAACAAGAACTTGCCCAAACTCTGGGTGAGCCCAGGATATTCGCCAGATAGACCCGGAATGTGCTTTCCAATTACTGGACTCAATCCAATTGCCTTTTTCGTCTTCATCCCAAACCTTGGTTAAAAAACACAATGAATAAGAAGAATTGCCGGCGTACAGTATGGTTTGGAATAGAGATCAAACCTTCACTGTTTGGTCGCTGGAGCAAGTTGCCATACGGCGACCATAATAATCAAATGCGACATCGTGGATAACATCTTTGTGATCTGCTGATATCAGTTCTATTTCAAACATATTCACAATATAAGCAAAGTTAAAGTGCACAACAAAGCGTTCGATATAAAATTAAGATGTAAGGTAATTGGTGAAAACATTAATTTGAACGTCACTGCATGCAGAAAACACAGGGTGACAAAAATAATTTAAACCATAACAAAAAACTTATTTAACTCATAAAATTTAAATCTGTTTAATATCTGTAACATTATATTGACGCTCAGGATCTTATCTCAGGCCAATTTTAAACATGTAGATATAAAAATATTGGTAGGGGAGGAAAAATAAAGTAGTACTTGTGTTATTTATACTTAAAAAATCAAGCTCCATCGACTTGGCGTTAACTTTTATTAAACTCTATAATTCAGCCAATAGAGCTAACTGGGCAATTCCTATTTAAGCGGGATGCACCGAGGTATCTCTTCACATTGAAGTCTGTATAACTTCGTCTACATTGTATTCTGTTCATGTAAATTGTAGATATAAAAGCATATTATGTTAAGATATTACTTGCTATGGATTAATTATTTGTTCCCGGAAATATATAAATTTAAATGAACATTTGGATCTAAAAATGTTCATTTTGGTTATTTGAATACACCATGAATGTATGCACAGATTTCTAACTATTCCGAATATATATCTTCATAAATGTGCATGTATTTATAAGCATTATTCTATAAGATATACCATTCATATTTTAACAACTTTAAAACAACAAACCCACTAATAAAAACGGATTTTTTTATAACAATCTTTTTTTCATTTTGATCACATAAATTAAAAACTTCCTTATTGAAGCTACTATATACCAACTTTAAATTACTCTATATATGTATATTCAAATATGTATATTCAAAAAATAACGGGAGTGTTCTTCGACTTTAATGGCACAGTGCATGATGAATTCTTGCCTCAAGGTTAAACGGTTAATAAGGAGTACCTACAAGTTCAACGCCGTTGGCGTGAAGCAATCCGAAAAAAACGCCCGGATTTGTGGAAAAACAATTCATGGCTTGTGCTCACTTCTGCTCACACTTCGTTGCTTATTCGGTAATTCTTGGCCAAAAACATTACTGTAACGATGTCCAAGCATCCATATTAGCCAGACTTTTCTTCGTGTGACTTCTTCCGGTTCCCAAAAATAAAGAGAACCTTAAAGGGTCGTCGTTTTACAAATATAGATGACATTAAAAGCGCATCGCTGAAGGAGCTAAAGGCTATCCCAAAAATCGAGTTTGAGAATTGTTTCAGCGATTGGAAGAAGCGCTGGCATAAGTGCTTAATATCGAATGTAAACAATTTTGAAGGCGACAACATAATGTAGACGAAATGGACACACGTATAAAACTACCTTAACATATATATAATGGATTTACAGTATTGTCACACGTACGTACATACATACAACGATGTTCTTTATATGTTTATGTCAATGCCAAGGAACTTGACTTGGGTTGCTAATTGTTCCTTTTTTATAGTATTTCGCAGTAGCAGCTGCAGCGGTAGTGAAAGTCGGAGAACTAAGATTTGGTTCGTACGACGATAAACTTCCCTCCGCTTTTAACACAACAGAACATTTCCAGTTTCGTGTATAATTCACTACAAAAACAGCGAATATATGAATAAATGCATTACAAGGTACAACAGTAAACTTACAACGCCAAATCCGAACGCAACCATCATCACCAGTGGAAATCAACATCGTTCCCAGCATGTTCCAACACACTCTCCAAACGGGGCAGTTGTGGTCACTAAACCTTGCAGTTTGGATTTCAAGTTTCATATTCGAAGTAGAATCACTAAATCGATAAAACTCTTATTAATTAATTATTACACCTCAGCATATCATTATATACTTTTGTCCACGAATGTTTACAATATATAGGTCCTTACTAGCTACAGCCAAAATATGAAATCTCCGACCGGCTGCAGGAGCGAAAGCCAAATCGGTTACTGGTTGATTTATTTCACTTACAGTTTCTACTTCAGCACACTTTCTTGCGCTTTCATTATATGCAAATATAAATACTTTTCCTGTATTCATTGTTGTATCATCACTACCAGCCTGCAATTGCTTATTTAATATACAGAATTTTATCCTATTCGCATAACTTACGGCTAAAAGATGTGATGAAAGTTTATATGAAGAAGTGTTCCAGGATATACAGCTTAACGGCAATTTACATGTTATTTCATGTTGAACTGGCCATTGCGAAAGGTTCATTATATCCGGAGCTTCATATATTCGTATAATGCCATCAGCTGATACCGTAGCTAACAAAAGTCCCAAGTACTTGGGAGCAAATTCTACATCAGTTACACTGGTTCGTGAGTCCACAAGTGTTGTTCGCCGCACCCAACGACGTGCTGGTGTCATTGTAGCTGCTACTTTTTCACCAGCAACCTCTTCCCATACAGAAGCTGTCCGGTCAAATGAACATGTAGCTAAAACTTGTCCAAATTCGGGATGTGCCCATGACAAACGCCAAATAGAGCCAGAATGCGCCTTCCAACTGCTAGAAACTGCTAACTTTCCCGATTCATCCTCATCCCATATCTAAGAATTTATTTTATAAAATTATAAAATCAAATATAAATTTATGTTACAACCAATAGGTAATAACCTTTACGGTTTGATCACTTGAACAAGTGCCCATTCTTCGACCGTAATAATCAAATGCGACATCATGGATCACGTCTTTGTGATCAGCAGATATAGGGTCGACTTCAAACATTTTGTAAATTAACTCAAAATGTATATTTATTGACAATAATCTCAAACTATCGTAGCAATGTTATAGAAAGGACACAAATGAAAATTGTTAAAGATATCCCCACACAGGGTGGAAAGAAGTGCAATAAAGTATTGTGAAAGGTAAACTTTAAATGAAAATGATATCATTCTTCAGTGTTGAAAAAATTTATTCCTTATAATTACACAACTCTAAAAAATATATAAATTTATTTTAGTTAATTTCTTTTCAATTATTAAAATAAAAATATATATTAGTTCACTAAACTGAAGCACTAATAGATTCTGATCGTTCTGTGTTGCGATTATACCATTTGTCAATGACCCATTGCAATTACATTACTATGTGCAGGTCCGGTCGTCCCCTTGCACGGAAAATTATTAATTTCTGTTGAAAGTGTTTATAGAAGTGGTTACATTATTGCGAAAATGTGCATAAAATGAATTTACACAATTAAAACATAAGAAAATTGTGTTCCTAATTTTTAGGTATATATGGTGAAAGTCTTTAAATGGAAAGTAATTTAAATGGAACAAAGCAAGATTTAGGCACAAAAAAAATAAACAATACGGAAATACATGATATATTATCGCAAAAATAACATATATAGCAATTAAAGCAATATTAAAATAAATATTTGACAGAATTTTCCGCTGTATATTAGCAATGAGCAAAAATTATAACTTAGTAATAGCTTCAAAAAAAAGTCTCTCACAGTGAATACTACCCCGCAAAGAATGCACTTTACACTTTTGCCCATCGCTTTGTCAAAGTATAGCACACTCAACAATTTATATATACAATATAAATTGCGGAAGAATCGTGTAATATCACAACCGTTTTAACAAAGTTCAAAGTCAGCAGCTGGACAGCCCTTAATGTCAATACAACAGCTAGTGGTGGTGATCTTTATTAACTATATTAAAACTTTGATTTCTCAATAATATTTCTTCGAGATTCTATTTCTGCTAACAAACCCTGTGAATATAAATAAAGCCTATTCTGCAAACCACAATGTCAGCCGATTCTGACATGGAATACTCTGACAACGATTGTGAATACGACGATTATTACAATTCAGGTGGGTAATTGAAATACATGAATACAACTTTTTGTGCTAAATTTTGTGTATATCTCTTCCTATTCAAAGCAAAATAATTTTGTTTGAACATAAGATAGCGACATTGTCTTTATAACATCATTGAACAATCCCTAAATTGTTTTGATGGCAGGAGTCCTTGGCTAAATATGTGTATGTGTCCGTTAAGGTTAAGTATATTCGACTGTAGGGGAACAGAGTATACAAGCCTCTAAGACATTGTGATATTTAAATGGAGAAGTCATTAAGTATCACATTTAATGTACTATTACACTTTTTTTGACTGGTTGGTAATTCAATTTGTGGGCGATTCAAGTTTTATTTTTACAATTGTTATCAGAAATTTAATTCATAATGATAAATAAAAACTGAAAAAAATTTGGAAAGATGGTAATTGGCAATTATTACAGATTATTTTGAAAAAACTCAATTATTTCTTCTAATTGAAAAGTGAGCATTGATTCGTTCATTATCATTATATTCTCCATGATGGTCAATAGACTTAAATTCGTTTGAATCAATTTTCAAAACACTTCAATTGAAATTAGGTAATTCGTTAAATGCATTCGAATGGCATAATATTTTACTACGTTACGTTACGTTTTAGAACGTCAGGTCATAGCTATCCGATACCCAGTTACATATTGCCCTACAGGATATCACCCGAATATAAGTGCGCTACTTCGTGGTGAGAACCGGTTAGTACTTGGCGACTTTAACGCGTACCACGATCTTTGGCATTCCAGCCTGTCGAACGATCGAATGAACGACGAAGCGCCCACCAGAATTATGTGCACCTGTAATAGCTCGCCTGACATTACAATAAATAGCTGTGGCCTCATAAACAGCATAACCTGGCGACCTATGCTTACTCTTGCATCAGACCACCTGCTCATAATTATCACTATCGAAAAACCCCCCGACTTTATTTCTGTGGACAACCGTGTCTTCGTTAACTGTAATAAAACTAACTGGGCGGATTTACAGAATTCACTGAAAACACCTTCAGCGCACTACTCTTTCCTACGGACGTAATTGAACGTTGGCGAACGCCGATCCCGCAAGGTGATCTCTGCTGCTACCACCCGCTTCATTCCCGCCGGAAGAATTGCGGCTGGAATTACCCTAATTTCCCAGCCGAAGCGGCAGTTTTAGCAAACGAACGTAACCCCTTACGCTTGGTCGATCCCTGTTATCCCCGAATAAGGGATATCGATGTGGAGATTCGATAACTAGTAAATCATCATAAGTGGACCAAATGGGTAGAGCCCCTGAAGTCTTGCAACCTCTCCGTCGGTGTGAGCAAGCTCTGGAGTATTTTCAAATCCCTGTTTAACCCGAGGAGACATAATGACCAAGTTGAGAATCATTTTGACAATTACGCCTCTTCGGACCCGAAGAAATACGCGAGTTATTTTAGCCGACAGTTTATTCTGCACCATTCGGTGGATAAGACCAAAAGACGGGTTACCCGGCGCCTGCGCAAAATGCCAAAAGACTGTGCGCCACTTGCTTTCACCAACGAGGATGTTCAGGGTGCCATCAACAAAACCAAATCATTCAAATCCATTGGCAGAGACGGTATAAAGATGTTGATGTTAAAACACCTAGGCTCAACGGAGAAAATTATCTAACCCAAGTTTTCAACCTGTCGCTGTCCACACCGGATGTGTGGAAAATCGGAAAATTGGTCCCACTACTGAAACCTGGGAAACCAACCAACCTAGAGGAGTCTCATCTCCCGATAACTCTCCTTTCCCCAGTAGTGAAGACACTCGAACCTTCACTCATCACCTGAGCCTAACGAAACACAAACACAGTTTCCGAAAAGTGCATAGCAGCACCACAGCACCTAAACACATAAACACCCAGATAGTTCGTGGTCTAAATCAAACAACCACCCAGTGAGAGGACCATTCCAGTTTAGTAGTGATGGACTTGTCAAAAGCATTTGACACAGTCAATCATACAACGTTACTAGAAGACATTGAGCAAACCATCCTCCCTCCAGGGCTGAAGAGATGGACTATGAACTACCTGAGCGGTCGTCAGTCGTCCGTATTATTTCGAGGTTAACAATCTAAAATAAGAAGAATAAAACAAGGGGTTTTGCATGGTGGTGTCCTCTCCCCACTACTGTTTAATTATTATATCTCGAGACTCCCTCAACATCCAAAAGGAGTCTCCATTACCTCATACGCTGATGATTGCACGATTTTGACGTCGGGCAATGGAATCAATGCAAATGGAATGGAATGGTGTTTGAAAGTGAACGCCTCTCTCCGCTACCTTTCTCGCTTCCTCACTGCGAGAGCCTAACACTCAATTTTTACCAACTGGAAGAAGGAATACAAACTAGACTCAACATCTTTGTCGATGACGTTAAAATTCCGACAGTGAACAATCCTAAAATACTGAGTGTCACGTTTGACAGTTTGCATTCCTTCACTACGGATACGACCGCGATTGTTACCGCAACAAGATCCTCAAATCGCTAGCCGGCACCTGGGCAAAGACAAAGAAACACAGCCCCAATAATCGTCAAGGAGTACAACGCACTCCTGTACAAGCAGTTTCAGATGTGTTGTTTCGCCGAATTCACCCCTGCAGTCACCTGCTCGGAGTGGAACCACGATCATCAAGAGGATATTCCTACAGTACATCGGCAATGTTCAACAATTTACCGACCAAACTCCGGAAGAGCTCGTGTTGTCGCGCAAAACTAGAATGACCCTTGTGCAATTTCGTTCTGGATACTCTAGCAGGTTAAATTTCTACTTATCCAAAATTGACACCGACATACCTAACCTATTTCCTGCATGCAACGAGTCCCCGCATGACTCTAACCACCAACCCACGTTACACCCTTTCCCTTTGGTCCGACCCCGTCGAAACAGCTCGTTCCTGGACCTACCATTAAGTGAACTCGATGACAATTGGTTTTGCGCTTGCCCCCAAACAGGGTCCGGATAATGACTACAACAACGAGACGAGTTGAGTTCCGAGTGATTGTCTGTCCACCCGTTCGTGCAAGCGATAACTTGAGTAGCTAAAAAAATTAGGATAATCAATTTGGGAATTTTCACTTGTATTTTCTGATTTTCTTTATAGCCGAAATTTTTAATTGAATCTTACCATTTCAATTTTTGTCGGGTTATGATTTACCGTGAGCACAAAAACCCCCATTTTTTATTAAAATTTGAATGTTTTAATGTAAACCATTTTCAGCATCACTCTCGATATTTAAAAATTTTTAAATATGCAATAGGTTTGGGATTAATATTTTTTTTTACCTCCAGACGATTTAATGAAATATAGACCGAGTACATTAATATATTTTGACAAGTCAGAGACCGAGCTTTAAAAGTCAAGTATTTTAAAAGTATTCTGCAAAACTTTTTAAAATGTTCTTGCATTTATAAAGTAGTAAAAATTATTATTTGAACTAATTAAGTTTGTGTGCTTTGGATAGAGAAGCGATAGGGTTTTTTTATACTTTCGTAACATGTTGCACAGAGTATCATAGTTTCTTCACCTAACGGTTGTTTATAACACCTAAAACTAATAGAGATAGATATAGAGTTATGTATATATATCAAAATGATTATAATGCAAGACGAGTTGAAATCCGAGTGAATGTCTGTCCGTCCGTGCAAGCGATAACTTGAGTAAAAATTAAGATATCTCAATGAAACTCGGTACACGTGTTCCTTGGCACTGTGGGAAGATAATGTAGAAGGGGGTAATCGGACTTTTGCCACACCCACAAATTGCCGTTGAATGAAAACCTATAAAGTGCTATAACTAATTCACAAATTAAAATACAAAACAGAAAATCGCAGTAAGGAGTGGCATCTGGCTTGAAAAGTCGTAAAAAGTGGGTATGTCCGCCCCTAATAGGTCAAATGTACGTATCTCACAAACTACAGTTATTCAACCAAAGTTCCGGAAAAGAATTCCAGCACCTCCGTACACGGTGTGAAATCGAATAATAACCACACGCACACCTCATATATCGGTTATGTTGAAAACTGCTAAAAGTGCAATAACTCACTAAAGGAAGACGCCAGAAGGATTAAATTTTACAGTAAAAATGGTACGGAAGAACTAAAACCACGGCTACTTCCCATATATTACAATTTAAAACTCCATCCCATTCTTTCATTTTACAGTATATAATTTAAGCACCAATGAAAATATCGAAATAAAAATTTGCGCAATAGTGCTATCAAGGTATGCCATCTCATGCCTAAAAATTGCCGAAATCGAACTATAATTTTTCAAACGCCCAGATACTAAATATGTAGACCTCAGTGCCTCTGGCTGATTTTGCCGAAAATATCGGAAAATATAAATACAAATGAAATTCAGAGAGTATTTTTCTCTAATAATAATGTGCCCTTGTGTCAAAATTGTGTAAAATCGGATCAATACTTCCCCTAGCCAACCCCCATATTCTTAATAAGTGCAAATTGGTCGTTAGAGTCATGTGGGGACTCTTTGTCGGGGTCAATTCTGGATAGGTAGGAGTTTAACCTGCTAGAGTATCCAAAACGAAGTTGCGCAAGGGACACTCTGGTTTCACGCGGCAACTCGGTTTTTGTTCTGCGATGGATGGGAAGGGAATTAGTGAAGGTGTTAATAGCTCCACTGTGAATGGCGTTCAATACTTGTCTAAAGTTAGTCGCGTCCAATGCTTGGTCGATAAAGTATTGTACCTCGTCGACGTATTGCAGGAATGTCCTCTTGATGTTCCTAGGAGGCGGTTCCGCTCGACCACGAACTTAGATACAAATTAATAGTTTTGTAAGAGTTCTTTAATGCCTCATTAAACTCTTTTCTGTCACTATTTGAACAAGCCAGTCATATCATCATGTATTTACCAGTTGTGTGTTCAATTCGCCGTTCTGCAAAGATTTTGAAATAGTATACAACTACAGTAAGAATTCGAAAAAAGGACACAGAGATATCATTATGTTAGAAATTTTGGCATAGTAGAAATCTAAATATGAATCGAGCAATAAAGTATCTATTCTGTTCACTTGAGTGTGCGAATAGACACCTACAGCAATAAAAATGTCTATGTCAAAAGGTATGCGTTGTAATTAAACTCGATTTGGAACCGTTTACGAATAATATATTTATGTATGAGAATTACTGGCAATAAAAAACATGTTGTGTAAATTGCTCTTTAGTTAATCACTGGCTCAAGTTCCAAAGGAGTTAGA